>VJXU01000106.1:0-13485 GCA_008694245.1 Ganoderma sp. BRIUMSc
CACCGGCTCTTGCGGAAGGCGGAGCCCTCAGCATGATGGTCCTCTCCAGGCGGAACGTCGGCGAGATATGCGTAGCAAACCTGAGCGAGTCCGTACCACTTGTACATGGAGTTGATAGCCTCGGAGAGCTCGGAGCTGCTCGATTTGTCGATGCAGCACGAGTCGATCCAGATGTACAGGTAGCCTTTCTCTCGTGCGATACGGCATGCGTCGCGGATTTTCGGAGAAATATCAGGGTCTTCCCAGATAAGCGGACGCAGAAACGTGGAAATTCGAGCATTTGGAGGATAGGGGACATGCACAGGCATTGGGAGGCAGAACGTTTCAGCGACCAAGCGGAGCAAGGCTTCCACTTCGGATCCAGTGAGACGTCCAAGAGCTGTCGCAGGGGCTGTCATAAATTATTGAGAATACATCTGTAGCCGCAGAGCGTGCTGTGACTCACCTCGGACACATTTGGGAGGAGCAGTACCATCTGTCTCGCCATTGGAGTATCTCTGCGGATTCTGAGGCTCGGGTTGATAGCGTTTCTGGATCTTCTTCAGCTGCTCATACGACTGCTCTCCATCTCCGTCCCAGGTGTGAGACAAAATGGCATACACTGTCTCCCGGTCCTCCGGGTCTTTATCGACAAATTGACCGGTCTCTGTGTCGAGCAGGCGCATGATGACCGCGAATGCTCTTAGAGGACTACAAATTCACAGTCAATGAGGAACAAGCTATGTCTTTCACTCCGTAGTACATACCAATGAACTGGAGTGCTTGTCCGTGTATGTGGTGAGGGAGAACAAAGAGCGTAGGTTGGGCTGGTGATGGGAAGAACGTGAGGACCCTGAGGTACCCCTCATAAGCTAGGACGCTCACAAGGCGATGCTTTTCTCTCTCCTGTGCGGACACCGGGCACGAATTTGACAGCGTCGATGATCTTCGTCCCGGATATGGGTAGTATCCCCAATAAGCTAGGGCTCCCCAGGGTTTGCCCTTCCTCGTTCTCAATTGGCCGATTGCAGCCTCTGATGATACAGTGCTCCGAGAAACTGAGAAACCACCGCGATGGCAAAATGCCGTGGTCTCTTTGATCATTCTCCGCACTACGTTCATCGTACGCGTCCAGACGGTGGCTCCTAGTCTGGAGCGTAATGAGCTGGTGTTTAGGTGACACCCCACGTCGCCGACATCAGCCTCCGTTCCACCATGCGCAACTAAAGTTGGTCCGCAATTAGCGCACCAAAGGTCGCATGACCTTCGCAATGCCGCCATGTTCCTGGTCCCATCTCTGAACCTTGCAAGAGAGCCGCTGTATGTCAGCAACCAGTGACATGTCGAGATCTCTTACGACAGAGGCCACTAAGATCGTTCCATGTATCTCATAGTTACGGACAACGACCTAAACACTGCTGTGTGTCTGATGAACAGAAGTGAGCTCCTCAGAATGTCTGTCACTCCGAAGACATTCCGCCGCCCGTTGTACAAACGCAGCTGCGTGGGCCCTTGGAGCGCCTTGGAATCGCGACAGCCGCCTCTAGAGCAGTTGCAGCTTGCTGCTGCGTGTGGTCCTCAAGGAGACGCGGGTCAAGCGCGAAGTGTCTCGGAGGTCGACAAGCCACCGACATAACGAGAAGGATTGTTTGAACGCCAAAGAAGAGGAATGCTCCAAGGATCGCGCATGAATGGGAGGACAGCATACACATCGTTGACGATTATGGTCTGCCGAGGGAGAGTTAGAATACTTCTTGCAACAGGTCCCGTATGCAGGACCTTGTTCGTCCTTGCTTCCCTCTCCACCTTCTGTGTCTTCAGCCTAGATCTGCCTCCTCGATCAGTGTCGTTCAACGATGAAACGGGCGAAAAGATAAATTCCCAAAGCTTGGTGCCCGACACATAGAAACAGACGTCGCAGTGTTCCGATGCACACCGCACGCACGAGCGCGCGAACGCCAAGCGATGCTGAACATACAACTTTGGCAGCACCAACGTCCTCGCGCGGCGAAAACGGCCCTCCGGCCCTCCGCCGCTGCGGAAGTGAGCAGGGATCGATGTGTGGACGAACCGGGTCCTCGGCCACGACGAGAGAAGATGCGTCCGCCTCGACCCAACTCACGCAATTCCGCGCGCTTGTGTCGTCGCATGCTGGAGGAAAGTTGCATGCTCCGGAGGCAAACAGCTCCAAGACTCCCACCGCTCAGCGAGAGTGTGATGGAAGTGGACGTTTCACTACCGCCTAGGGCTGAAGCAGAGGCAATCGATCTTGTGCTCTGATGGGGGGCCCGGGTTCCACAGAGCGCATACCAATTGACTGCTGAAAGCTTCCAGGAATCGACGATTGGGCCTTCCTTCTGAGCAGTGGCTGTGTCCCCTGGCAGACAAGGAGGACAATCAATATTTGGAGGTGAGCGGGCAGAGCTAGAGTCCGAGAGTTAAGCGTAGAGACGATGGAGGACAATGGGGACGATGAGAGAGAGTCGCCTGCATGACACGGATTGCGATGAGTCGCTGATGTGTCGACAGCCTGGGCAAGCCAGAAGGGGAGACGGTCCACTAGGGGGAGAGCACCTTGCCATGAGCCTGATAAGTAACTTTGAAGGAGGGGAAAACGGACAGCAACGCCAAGCAACGAGATTGCTAGAACTGTTCGGGGAGGAAGCGCCATTCACTTGCACAGATTAGTCACCCGGGCCGCGGCCCGAACGGTCCCCGGACGCGGTGCGCTGGCTTCCTCTAGGCTCTCTTTCACTTCTCTCTTCCACTTCTCCTCAGCCTGCTTGGACTCCCTGCCAAGTTTTAGTCTCCGTCTTGCGCGACGCTTCCCCCATACAACTTGTTTATCTCGAGCCCTTCTATAATCATTATCTAGCTTCCTCCTACTCTACTGGAACGATATGCTCCTCCGATACCTGCACGATGGACTCGCGAATCACGTCCCACCGCCATCCGTGGCGTAAGGTAAGGATCCTGCTCTGGAGGAAGACTCGGGTCCTCTCTCCAGAATTTAGTACGTTCCATCATTAATTCTCTTGAATGAAGGCGCTTCTCCATCTGATCATGTCCTTATGCGCTCGTGTTGCCACAGTGGCACCGATGAGAGACGTCAAGAGATAGGATGTCACCATCTAGCCTGAAGTTCCGAGTGGCAGGACGAGTATTGACAACCAACACTTAATGGAGACTACGATGGAGGGCATACTGCGTGAGCTTCCGCAAGGCGTTCTCTGCTCCGACGGATCCTCGGTAGGTATTCCCCTCATTTCCCGTGTTGTCGGAGGCGAACTGGCGGCCATGACCTGAGAAGGATAGTGATGACCTTGCGCGAGGCAAAGGAAACTGCAGCCAACAGATCGAGCGCGAGCAGCTTGGAGCCAGAAAAAGCTGTCAGGCCGTGGACTCCCGTCGCTTGCCTCCCAGCATCCACGTTCGCAACAGCCCATTGATATGATTTCATTTGATGGCGAGGTGGGAGATCGTCCATGCTCTCTTTGGGGCCCCGGGCTTGTCGCAGGCTGACATTTGGACAGGCTGGGACGGTCTATCAAGCATCGAGCCCAAACAGCAGTGTTAACTCCCACCACTATCATTCCCTCTTTGAGCACCACACTGCCTGGATGCACACTCCTCATTCCTGCGACGACGAGTTCGCGCCTTCCACCCGTCTCGATCACCCTGTATTCCTTTTCGGTTGCATGTTGCGTGTACCACCCCATCGATGCTCGCTGTCGGATCTACCCGAGCTGCGCGTCAGCCCGAATCCCGTCTCGTTCGGCTAAGGTTAGTCTCCTTGTTTCCTTCCAACTCAGACTGGCAACGTCCGCATGTATGGGACATGTTTCCTCCCAAAGGGTGTCGTTCACGCAAGGCACGCCCTGAAGAGGTCCACCACGTCTTCGCAGGCCGGCTTCCTGTTGCCAAGTTGGGCACATTGGCGGCGGCTCAGACTCAGGAGGCCGTTGTGGACCACGGAATCCCAGGTGGCCACAGGCTGCTCGCCGACCCGATATGAGTATTGTGCACGACATCTCAGGTCCAGGATACGGTGGACAGGTTGTTCGGCGGGCACACAGACACTCGACACGGTCCTGCAGGAGCATCCATCCTTGACGACTGGAACATAGTCCCGGGCGCCGACGCAAAGCTTCGGGTCCCCGACTATAGAGTTCTCAAGCTAGTTCTGAAGCCCCCAGTTGCCGCACAACCCCCTCGGGATCCCCAGTTTCTGCAATCCAAAGTTCACTAGCTTTCGTTCCTACGACTCCGTACAGTGATTGTCATTGCGCAAGTGTCCCCCTGTCTCAGTGACATGTCTCCCGCGTTCCATACTCGATTACTGACTCGCGATGCTCGGGTTTCCTCGTCTTCACGGCCGCGATGCTGCCTGGGGCTGTCCTACAATCATCCTGCGCGGAAGACGAGACGATGAGACGCTGCCCCCTCTCTCGGACCGACGTTCGACAACGCAATTTACCCGGGTCCTCTCTTGGTGGATAGTTCCGATCGACCGCAACTGGTGCGTGCAGCATTCACTCTGCGAGTGACGTGCCATTCACGAGCCTCATGCTGCTCCACTGTCTCCCGTTAGGAAGAGTCCTAGAGAATTCCTCAGCACAGAGGCCATCGTGCCGGTCGAGTCATGAGCCGCCATCATGCAGCCGCTGCGCCATCCTCGTCATGACATGTCTCCGTCCTCCATCCTTGTCTCTGTCGCTCTGCCCTCTGCACTGCCCTCGTCCGGAAGTGATATTCTATGCTGCGGCCGCTCGCGCAAGCTCGCTTCCTGCCATCGAGCACATCTGGAGGAACGCCAGCCGTACAGGCTGCGCCTGCGGTCTGTGGTCAATCGGCATTGCGCCCTCTCCAATGCGAGCAAGGACAACATGATCGTCGACGTCTGGCGCATGGGAACTCCCAGATGATTTACGGGCGTGGCGGCGCAATAGGAACGTCAGGACGGATGGGCCCCCTGGGGCGGCGATTCGAGGAGTTTGCTAGTTCTTGCGGTGAGCATTCTCGAATAATATTCGACTTCATTGCTGCAGCGGACGCTGTCCGTGTCTTGTGGCACGTTTATCTGCAGACTCGGATTTGCGCTTGGACTTGTTATGCATGGGGATACATCTACGCCCTGGGCTTCAGCTCGTCACAGCGATGTGTTTCTGGTCGCGAACAATATTCACTACAGCTCATCTCGGAGCCTCGTCCTGTGAGGTGCTGCCTTTCCGACTCGCTCTGATCGCTGTGTAGTCGCCCTTCTGACTCTATAGGGAACTTGGTTCTCTTCAGATGAATGACCACAAAGTGTGTTTGACATACGCCCGGTCCATCTACGGATCCGAGAGTACTCACCCGTAGTACGTGCATCCGAACAACAGGAATATTGGCCTCCACCCTTTCCATTTCACTTTCACCCGCCTCGTCCTGACCTGCCTCCTCGGTGCTAATTTCCCCAGAGAACGATTCTTCGACGCCCTTCCTCTCTCCCTGGCCTGCGTAGTCCACCACTGTCTCGAGAGGTGAGGGTGCAGGCAATTCCCCGCTGAGAACGCCGACGCGCAGGAAGCGGTGGCCATGACCTGCAAAGTCTAGTCCGACCTCCGTCCCGTCCCCGGCCGCACCCAACCTGACTCTTTTGTATACAGGTTTGGCTTGCCATCTCCCAAGTACCCAATCGGACAAAGTCACGGCGTGCCGATCCGCCTGATCAGGCCCCGGGAGGGAGCCTGAGTCGCATTGATCACAGGATCCCGCCATCTTGATCTTGGTTTTGATGGCAAACCGCCTGCGACCATCATCAATGGTATGCGGGAGTACGGTAGGGATAGTGCCGTCGTCGTCGGAAAGCGTGAGCGAGCAGTGCGTGGTCGGAGGGTGCAGATATAGATCGCGGAGGTCGACTGAGTACCCTCGGCAGCGCAGGGAGTTGTGGATCTCCATCAATAGAGCCAACTTGATCCCGTGTATGGGTGAACTCGGAGGTTCGAGGGCGCCGGGATAGTCGTGCGGTCGGGGTGGGGGTGAGGGATGTAGACTGTCTTTAGTTCAGTCCGCGGACGACAGTACTCGATGGTGTCGGGAGACAAGGGCAAGAGATCAGGTGGCCGGCACGGAGACCCACCTTGTGGCGAGTTGACACGGAGGCATCCAGCATAAACATATTTCACACTGGACTTGGAGGAGGGTATATAACAGACCCGTCCGAGGAGATGTCCCGGACGTTCCGGCTGTGATGGCTAGGTACCACTCATCGTCCAAGTTGCGAGAGACAAATTCCAGGTGAATGTTGGTTTGTGGCATTGCGAGTGAAAGCAAGTCCGGCGTAAGAGGTATCATTAGGAACTGCGTGCGAATGCCGTGCGGAGTGGTCGTGTACTCAATCTCGTCTAGATGCGAGGATGGAAGGGGATGACTGACGCCAGGGCGTGGAATCCTGATACCTTCGCAGCTGTTGAAGCGAGAAGGGGAGGTGGCGAAAAAACTTCCCTGCTCATCATATGGATGGGCTTCCACGCTGAATATTCCTGGACTGTCAACGAGGTGGGGTTTCTGGGAGTGCTGTGAGACGTGGTAAACATCCTCCCAGGCAAAGAGGCTGTGGTCCGGAATCCGCTGCATGATCTGCTCCTGGAGCCGTCGGAACGCACGGTTGCCCTCGCCATAAAGGGTCGGCATGTTGATGTCGAAGATACCCAGCAACGAGTACGCCTGGTCTTCAATCCTCGTCGTAATGCGGTTCGCAGCCCATGAGAGGCGTTGGGCGACGCTGAATGCATCCAGTGGCTCATAATGCAACAGGGCTTTGTAGTCGATTCTGGTGACGTTCTGTACAAGGTTGGCGAGTGTGTGCTTTGAGCCAATGGCGGCCCAGTCCTGGGAGAGAAACTCCACGCGCATCGGCGCGACGAGCTCCTGCAGCGTCCATCCACGGCTAAACCAGCGGCTCGTCCGGAACGCAGAGCGCTTGGCACGATGGTCCTCTCCGGCAGGGACGTCGGCGAGATACGCGTAACACACCGTTGAGCGGGCGTACCACTTGTACATGGAGTTGATGGCCTCGGATAGCTCGGCACTGCTCGATTTGTCGATGCAGCATGAGTCGATCCAGAGGTAGCGAAAGCCTTTCTCTCGTGCGATGCGGCATGCGTCGCGGATCTTGGGAGAATAGACTGTGGCACTGGCAGCCTTTGCTTGGGCTGACGTTCTGCGGGACGTGTATGATTGTACGAGAATCGGGTAGGAGGGATTTGAAGGAGTAGGGCACAATGCACATATGTATAGACAATAGGTGTCAACTGGGATCTGTAGGGCAGCCGAGAGAGAATATCCTCCACTCACTGATCAAGCGAGCTAACTTTCCGCTACGGCGACTTCGTGGGACCAATGCGTTGGGTGTGAGCGTATATCGCTGTTGGATATTCTTCAACTGCTCGTACGTCTGCTCGCCGCTTGCATCCCAAGTGTGCGATAGGATAGCATACACCTCCCGCTTGCGGTCATCCGGGTATATCTCAATGAACTGACCAGTCAGGGTGTCGAGAACGCGCATTGTATTTATGAGTGACCTGGGAGGTTCCAGGGTGACTGACAACCTATCATCAGCACCGAGGAAGAGACACAGAGTTCACTGCAATGCATACCGCTCGATAAAGAGTACGAATGCGACCTTCCAGAGGGGTCGGGTAAAGTAGCCGCATAGACGAGATGGTGGTGAGAGGCACTTGACGACTATCTTGCACTGGCATTAAGTATGCGCCCAGAACGTGCTGACAGGGCGAGCTTGATGGATCAACACCGCATTCATCCATAAATCAGTAGGTGTCTGGGTGTGGCGCTTGGCTTCCGGCTGTTATAGATTCTGGATTCAAGTGCCCTAAACACCGACGCTTCTGCTGTGCTTGTCGTGACCGTCTGATGTTTCCGTCACGATGTTGAAATGCGGCAAGTGCACCTAGGTGCCTTTCTCGTCCGTGAAGCTTGGGAAGACTGACATCGTCATACGACGGCACCCACCCATACATTGCCGTTGCCGTACCTGTATGACGGAAAACTTGAGTCTGCAAATGTCCCCTTCGGCGCCCAGCATCAGGAAAGTCGTCCCCAACCTGAAGCTCGCAGGAAAGACAGCGATCCGAGCGCACGGGTGCGCCTGGTGCATGCCCTCTTTGCTTATGCTTCCCGGGGTTGGCGCCCTCGCGCGGGGCTCGGTTGAGTCGAACGGGCTCGGAGAGCGAGGTCTGGGCGTCAACGAGGCGTGTTGAGGTCCAAAGCGCAAGCGCGGGCTACTCGCAACGGAGCGGCGGCCAAACCTGTCCGGGATGGAGCAGGAGGAGGCCGCCCCGAGACGGAGCAGCAGACGCAGGCCATAGAGAGGGAGCCTTGGAGAGCCGGAGGAATGGGAGAGGCGAAGTGCGGATGCGGCCAAAGAAAGTGAGGGTTAATGGATTGTCGCGGTGGGGCGGGTACCAGAGGGAAGGCTGCCATCAACGTGGTGGCGCTTTGGGCTGGGCTTGCGCTGAAGATAAGGTGCGAGGTCGAAGAGACGCTGGTACTGGAATCGAGATGCAGCATCAGCCAAGGAGTTAGTACTGCCAGGGATCCACCGAGACTCGAAGGTGAAGTCGAAGCGGCATGAGAGAGAGAGGAACTGTCGGAGGAGCTCCATCATTGGCTCAGATCGGATTGTGAGATTCGACAGGGCTGCGTGAACGTCTGTGTTGTCAGTGTGGAAGAGGATGTGGCCGCCGCGAAGGTGGTCACCCCAGCAAAGAATCGCATAGATGATGGCATAGAACTCCTTGAATTTGATGTCACGATGCTGATAGCGGCGCGGGATCCGGACCGCGAACCACATGTCCTGGAGAACACCGCCAGCCCCCTTTGTTCCACTGGCATCCGTGTGGATGGTGATCTGCGGGCGAGCGGGGTCGATGATCGCGATGCCATTCCAACGTGTGGCGAGGTTGAGCCACCATGAGATGTCCCGGCGCACGGGCCTGGGTATGTGCCGGTGAGCGTAGGGCGAAGTGAAGGAGGCCATGAAATTGAAGAGGGAGCGGATGAATGCTCGGGAAAAGGGGATGACAAGGGAGCAAAACTGAAGGTACCCGGTGAGCTCCTGGAGCTCGAGCAGCTGACAGCGAGTGCGGCACTCCCAGGAGCGCAGGAGCTCCAAGAGGTAGGAGAGCTTGTCCGGGGGCAGGCGAGCTTCCATAGCCTGAGAGTCGAGGGCGATGCCAAGAAAGTCGATCAAAGTTGTTGGACCATCGACCTTGGAGAGCTGGAAGCGCAGACCTAGCGCTGTTCCGAGGCTGAGGGTCCACTCGAGTGCGTGATGGACCAGGGAGGGCTGAGTGGACGGTGGGAAGATCTGCAAGAAGTCATCAAGGAGATGACGGATGAAGGCGGGGAGGTGGTGGTCGAGTATCCAGTGCAGTGCTTCGGAGAAGAGATTGAAGATGTAAGGCGCGGAGCGGAGGCCGAAGGTGAGCACGACATGGTAGTAGAATTCTCCGAGCCAGGTGAAGCCCAGGAGGGGCCAGTCCGCAGGTCGAACCGGGATCTGGCGGAACGCCTGTTCGAGATCGAGCTTGACCATCATGGAGCCCTGGCCTGAGGTTCGCAAGGCGTCCACGGCTGATCGGAAAGTCTCGTAGACAATCGAGGCCTCACAGTCGGGTACGCCATCGTTGACCGAGGTGCCGCGGGGCCAGGAGAGATGGTGGATGACGCGAAGCTTTGATGAGCGTTTGCGAGCGGCCACGCCCAGAGGAGATGAGCGGAAGTTGTTGAATGGTGGAATTGGGAAGGGACCATGAACGCGGCCCTTCGCCAATTGAAGCTGGAGATCAGCCGCCACTACTGTGCTGTGTTCAAACGTCGAGCGGAGGTTTTGAGAAGACTGGGACACAGTACGATCACCTGAGAAGCCTATGTTTGCACCGTAGTCGATGATCTGGAGTAGGGCCTCAACGAAAGTTGTGTCTGGGTAGTCGCGCAGGTAGTAAGCCCATGCATCGCGGTTTAGTTGGGTGTGGACGCGAGGGGCACTGGTGGCGGAGTCGCGATGCGCGACGTTAGCGCGTGGGATGGTGTTAGGTCGTGGTAGAGGGTGGAATGCCGGTGGAAACTCGGAAGCGTGAGGCAGGTGCGCGAAGGCGGGTCGCGGCTCAGCAGGTGCTAGGGATGTAGTGGGTAGCGCAGCGTACTCGGGGAGGAGCAAGGGCTCGGCGTGTGCGGGAATAGAGGCCTGCGGGGGCGCGATCTGGGGAATGTCAGGGTATAAGTCTGATGCCTGGGACTCGACAGAGAGGAGCTGCGGTGCGGGGCTGAGCTCGGCATGTGGAGGGGCGTTGGTGCCATAGGTCGCGGTGTGGCGGGGTCGAAATCGTTTCGAGCGCTGCCGCCGTTGGTGAGAGGCTTTGTTAGGGTTGTGGCGGGTAAAGGACGTCGTAATGGATCGACGAGTGGCGGCGAGTGGCGGACCGGCTGGGGGCCGGGAGTCTGAGAGTGTGTCGATGGTTCCTTGCGTTCTGAATAACCGGGAGCGTTGGCGTCGCCCGTTCAGTGTACGCGTGAAGGGAGAGGGAAGGTTTACGAGGCCGTAGCCGTGGGCCATGGCTCGGGCCGTCGTGAGTGAAAGAAATTGCGAGCGCCGTGGAAGACGGCGGCTGCGAGCAGAGCATGAGACGACGTGTACATAAAGGACATTGAAGGGAACACGTACCTGCGAGCAGAGCATGAGACGACGACGGCTCAGCTGCTGCTCGCAGGAGCTACTTATATTAGTGTAAGACAAAGAGAGCTTTGCCCCCGCCGCGTGAGGTGGCGGCGAGGACAAAGCGCCGTGAGGAGGTGGCGCCGCGAGGCGGCGCGGCTGTCTCGTGCGCATTGCAAAGACCCCGAACTTCATAAATGAAGTTCGCAACAGCTACCGTTACTCTCATCTCGTCCTCCACTCCGAAGCTGTCCTGCTACCCGCCATCTTGGCACGGCTGTGCGGCCCGGCCAAAAGAGCCCCACGAGCCCCTTAAGTCCGGACTGGAGACGGCCTGCCGTCACCGTCCCATGCCAGCGAGCGTCAGAGATGCACGCTCGGGCGGTGCTACGTCTCGGATGTGTGTGTTCGGAGGAGGGTGGAGTGCCGCTATCGGATCCTCTAGGGCGACTCTGCACGACCTTGGACGTGGCATCATAGCGCTGCTGGATCTTCTTCAACTCGTCGTACACCTGCTCGCCTTCGTCGACCCAAGTGTGTGACGAGATCATGATGTTAGTATGCCATCTGGCCGGTCCTGGTGTCAGGAAAACGCATGGGGACTACAATGAACCTCGAAGGACTGGCAGTTCACATTCAGCAAAGAGCGGGTGATTCGGTTTACGTCATAGTACGTACCGCTGGACGGAGAGGTCTTGGGCGCGATCGTGAAGGGAGGTCGTAAAGCGAGGAGGGTAGAATGAGCTGGTGGTGGTGGCGTATGAGAATGGTACGCTCTCCCTATGAAGCACGTTCATGTAAAGGTCACGCCTCAATATTCAATGATGGTCCGCTGGAGATAGGCTCGGGCATGAGCGTCACGAATGGACTTCGGCGCCATATTTTCTGTCTGAAAGCGTGATGCTGTCCTCCCTCACTCTCAAATGGCAAACAATAAAATCCGTGATAATAGGACGAGAAACTGGGCTGCGACAGAACAGAAACAGTGTCCTCACCGGTCCTCAATCATCCTCCAAATCCTGTTCGCCGTCTGAGCTAGCGCTCTCGCCCTCGCCGTCTTGAAGCGTCATGAGGTCGTTCAAGCTACCGTCCCACGCCCCATGCCACAAACGTCAGCATCCGGTCCATCACGCGCGACCAGCCTTGGTCCACATACCAGTGCACGAACGGCCGCATGATCTTCACAACGCCCGCGAGCTCCTCCTTGAACTCTGGCGAGAGCACCTGCTTGTCCGTGAACCTTCGCAGCGCCATCCATCACGTATCAGCGTTCTCTCCCCCGCGCTTCTGGAAGGGGCCGGCAACATACCTGTGGACGACGGCGAACGAGCGACACTTGAGAAGGTCAATATCCCTTCATTGTGCATCAGCAAGCGCGTTCTCTCCACGGGAGGACGCTGATTGCGATTGAAACGCACTTGTGTGTCTTGTCAACGCCCTTCGGGGCGACCTTCAGCTCGTCCTCCGCACCGAAGATGTTCTGCCTTCCGCCGTTCGGACGCGGCTCGGCCGGCCCAAAGAGCGCCTCGAAGTCGGGGTGGGAGATGACCTGCCGGAACCGTCGCGACGAGCGTTGCAGGTTACTTCTGTACGTCGTTTCCGCACGACAAAAGTGTCAGAAATGTGCGCGCATGGAGGCATGTCTCTGGCACCAACCGCATTGTCGCAAGCTCATTCCGGCCGGGGCACCAGGTCCCCGCGGCGATCAGGCTCTCTCCGTTCGGCTTCACTGCAGACGGTCTCAGACCGGAGTGAGGCTATGGCAGACGGTAGCTCACCTGCTCTATGATTGACCAAACGTCCAATATCACGCGATCATTAGCAAATCGTTGAATGACGCTCGACGAAGGTCCTACATGTGATCTTGCCACCCGAGTCGATGAGCTCATAACGTCTCAGCGTAAGCAGTTATCAGACACTCACATCCGGCGAATATACCTTTGCGTCCACTGCGAGAGAAACTTGCAGAAAACCCAGCCTTGTATGGGGTTTTGTCATTACTAAACCGTATCTATGGCATCGTTAGTGCATACGGCTGGAAGACGATGAGGAGAGAAATGTCATGCCGCAACTTACATCGCGATATATCCTGTGAATAACGTCCTTCGGCGGAAGATGTGGGATCTGCGGATCATTCTCGACAAGCACGTCCGTGAAGTGCTCCACAAACGCCTTCCACTCCGTCTCTGCGAGCCGGTACACGGGTTCTGTCGTAGCGAACTGGTGAGACCGTGGTATGCATCAACGCTCGGAAACCACATACCGTGGAGCTTGAACCTAGACATCATCCAACCGGCCAGGAAGTCAGCCAGGTTCACACTCAGGGCGGACGAACACGGACGCACCACTCTCGGTCATTGCATTCCGGTTTCTTGAGCTCCGATAGGAAGTCGAGCGTGTTTTTCGAGATCTGTCCGGGCGGAACTGCCAGTGCCAACACACAAACACCCGGCGTGAGCATGGGTTCAAACGTTCATACGTTCACACTTCGAGCTAACACTCGAGGGGCAGCTGCGGGAGCCGATGGCGAACAATATTGCGCACCTCGTCCCGTTTTCGGGGCCTGAACGACGACGCCGACAATCTCCTGCCCCTCCTCCAGCTCCAGCTCGCTTTCCTCGCCCTCGTCCTCGCTGTCTTCCGCTGTCTTCCGCTTCTTCCGCCCCGGCCCGCCTCTGCCCTTCTTCGGAGAGCCTTTACCCCGCGTCTTCGCCTTCCCCGCCGCCGCTGCCCTCCCTTTCGCCGCCGCCGCCGTGTCCGTGTCCATCCGACCTGCCGAACCAGCC
>VJXU01000108.1:0-14942 GCA_008694245.1 Ganoderma sp. BRIUMSc
GCTCCTGCGATCTGGGTCCAGCGCACCTTCGGTGGCAACATTGACAAGCCTGAAGAGCGCGGCTTTGCTCTCGGAATCTAGCGTTTCTCGGCCTTCTGCAGATGAGTTCTACTGGTAACCAAAGCTTGTGAAAGTCATCGCGTGGCGGCTTCGCTGAGATATGGCGAGATTGGGAGCATCCACCTTCCTTGATCTCGGCTGCCACTTCTCTCCTGCAAGGAAGTCATTCAATGAAGCATTTTTCATGGCGGTCCCCACGGACGCCGGTCAGTTGATTGACACGCCCACGCGCACTTGGACTACTCACCCGCCCCACTGGCAGAGCCCGCCCTCAATCGCCTGGCCCGGACCTTGTCAACCATCATCGTGGTGCGTACGTCAGTATTTTGCTGAGCTGAGCAGTGGTGTCTGCTCACTCCATTGTCCTACCCCATAGCCTTCGTAGAGCCCAACGCGATGGTAAATACTAAGGGACACAATCAGTACGGCGGCAAGCTAGGTGAGTCAGTTATCCGACTCCCGTGATTCCCCCCAGAGTAACGAGCTGATTATGGGACGTGCTCACGCCCAGTTCTCGCCCTTGACGACATTACCTTGACCACGTTATTCAAGCAGTTCAATCGCGAGAAGGATGGCGCTGGGTTATCTGTTGGTGAACAGCTGGCTAGACTCCGCGCCCTGGGCTGTCCGATGAGGTCCGTCGCCGTAGTACAACTCTGCCCGCTGTTTCCTACGCCCTGACCGGATGCCCGCGTAGCCGTATGTCAATGTACAAGCTCCGCGCTCGGCTTGGTGTGCCAACCGTACGAAACAGGATCAAGCTAGGGAATACAGCAGAGCGCTTGCAGGCTGTCTTGGACCTCAAACAAAGCGACGTCCAGGGCCGCTGGGGAGTTGCTCAGGTACGACAACGTTTGGCAAACAAAGGAATATCCATAACTCGGTGGGTCTTATCGCCTGTTTAAACGTCGTCCCGCTGACGGCGGGGGTAGCGACGAACTCAGGGCAATACTGCACGACCACTTCGACCACGAATTCGATCTCCGTTTCCCCGGGAAAGTTCGCTCCATTCCTCGCGTACCGTTGGACTGCATTGGTCCCATGCATCAAGTCCACGTCGATGGCCATGAAAAGCTGTCTTCTCAGGCTCTCCGCCTTGGGTCAGTGACGCTCCCTATTTACGCCTATCGGGACTTGTGGGGAGGATTCGTCTTCGTACTGGTCGTACTTCCGAATGTTCGCCTCGCGTCCACTTGCGCACATCTTTACCTTGATTTTGTCGAGGACCGTGGTGGTAAGTTTTGACCTAGTCGTTCTCATCAACTATCCAACGCAGTCCTCTTTCTGGCAGCGATTCCATTGACCATGGTTAGCGACAAAGGTTCGGAGACTGGTCAAATGATGGAGTTCCAAAAGTTACTCAGGTGCGCGACATCACCAGAAATGTCCGTTCCTCCTCCGCTGACTTGTGTCTATGTCTTCGGCGGGTATATCCAGACGTGACGCAGCGCCTGAGATCCCTGAAGAGGAGTTCAGGCCATGGGTTCGGGTTCAGAGTAAGCATAACACACCGATTGAGGGCTTTTGGCTCTGGCTGCGCGAGGGTGAGGGACACAATGTTCGGGACGCAATCCTCAGTGGCGCGCCTATATTCAATTCAGAAGATCCTCTACATGTGTGCGTGGCGCGTCCATCTTCTCGTTGATATAACACCATATTGACTTCAATACATGGATACAGTAAAGTGTTTAACTGGCTATGGCCTCCTTTGCTCCAGGAACGTCTTGACGAATATCGTGAATACTGGAATAACCACACCGTTCGCCGCCAGCGAGAGAAGGACCTTCCCTCTGGGACTTCCCCCCTCCATATTTGGACCTGTCCTACGCATATGCGAGCCACTGCGAAGGACTGTCGGGTGCATGTGCGTCAAGATATGATCCGTGAGCTTCGCGAGGAAATCGGAGGCGAGGAGGACCGTCGTCGGGCTTACCAGTTCGTGACGCCGGAATTCCAGGCTGCCGCTGACGGTGCTTACGCTGATCTTGGGCATCCTCGCATCACTCTCGTGACTGCTTGGAAGGTTTTCTCAGCAGTTGTAGACACGTTACGGGCTTCTCAGTAATCGAATAGTGCTGATCCTCTTGAACATCCTGATCGCCTCCAGCAGAGGGGGAGAAACTCCCAACGGAAAACGTAAGTCGCTTAACCTTGTTACCGTAAGCTACAGGCAACTTGAAGTGTAACGTGGTGGTCGTCACTTCGTCGTGCATCACCCCTACCTGCTGCGCCTCTGTTCACAATGCCATGCATACATACTATATTAGATCAGCGTCCCATACTGCGGCCACCGCCTTGTCCTGTGCAAGCCGAGCAGCTAGAACACAGCCGTTTCTAGGGTACGCGGTAGCGGCATTCAATATGTCGCTTGCCGTGCCACCGCCGTAAAGTCTGAGCCTGGGAGCTGAAAGTACAGCCCACCCCGCTCACGCCGAAAGCTTCTTCCGGCGCAGTGTCGCTACCATGCACCGGTCACCTATCCCATCCGCCCTTCCATAGAGACCTTCTCTCTTTCTACACTCACCCTATGTCATCGGATAGGGCGTCGACCACAAACCAGCTTGAAGAATCGCTGTAAAGGCGGAACGAGAAACGGCGTCCAAATGCTCTCGCTCCGTCGTCGACAAGGTGCGTTCTTCATCCCACTCAGCCACAATTGCGAAGAATGTGACAGGAGTGGACAGGGTATTGCCCGCTGCATGCACACCCATCGCAAAATACATAAGGCTTGCAGACTACTGACTAACAGCACTGCTCACGAGCATAGCAGGAACGGGTTTGCTAGGGAGGTAACGAGAATGACGGAAGAAGCGGGTGATCGTTTTCGTGGCATTGCACACAAGATGATTCATCGTTCATAGAGCAAACTCATCGGAGATGTGCATAAAATCCCCACGAAAGCGAGATAAACTACATAAATAGTCCTCGGCGTATACATGGTACAGGGCGGGCACGGCCGTTGCTGAACGACGTGGTAGAAGAGGTAGCACAAAGGATATCGTAGACGAGGTAGCACGAAGGATATCGTGGACGAGGTAGCACGAAGGATATCGTAGACGAGGTAGCATGAGCGACAATAAAGCGATGAAGGGAGGACGAATGGGATGCGTTTATGAGATGAAAAAATGGGATGGAAAAGGCGACGTTCTCGAGGAAGGATTGCTAAAACTCACAATGATCCTCGTAATAGTTGCCTCCTAAGGTCACGTTGATGCTACTGCATAGGTCTGTGATCCGTGCATCCACGCTTCGGAGAGCGACCGAAGGCTCAAATCCGTCGAAAACTGCCTGGATCGGTCGTTGCTGGCCCAAGCCTTCCCACCTAGGGCGTCACGACCGGATGCCGACCCCGGACCGTGGAACGAGGAACTGGTTTCCGTCGGCACCAACATCCGGTCGAGAGTCGGACGCATGGCGAAGACGGACACCGTTTCCGGCGCCCTCGAGCCGAGGTTGCTGAGCATGATCATCCTCTCCCGCTCAGATTCGGGCCAGCCATACGGCGCCGGCGTCGAGAGGCGTGACGATAGAGCGGGATCTGATGCAAAGCGTGGCTGGTAGCCACTGGGTGACTGGTAGGGATAGCAACCGGGGTCGTACGGCATCTGGAATAGGGGACGAACAGGGCCAACGAAAGCAGGGTAGGCAGGGAGATGTAGTCGCGGAGAAGCCGAAGGAGCGTGGGTCACGCCAAAAGTCGGCAGCGGCGGCCAAGGAGAGGAGGGCTGGCGGAGAGGTGGAAATGTTGAATCGGAATGGGGGTCGCGAAGTATGGCACTGTCAACGAGGTGCGGCTCGAGCTCAGCTCGCTGCGATATGGGGGCCTTGGGAGGATGAACGTGGGGCACAACATCTTCTGATGAATATTGAGGAACCTCGCTGCCGTCCAATGATGAACTGACTGCCATTCGGTTGGAATGACTGGGGATGCCGTCATTGGGAAGAACACGAACATCTCGTGAGACGTCGGAGGGCGCAATATGTGATGACGTTCTTGATTCGTCGTCTCCCTTGGTCCTTACACTCCCCACTGCCAAATGTTCAGGGCCATCGCAGAATCGTAGGAATTTAGATGCTTACGGGCTTGTTCCCGGGAACTGATGACATCGTCGGACGGAGATGAGTTGCAAACATCCATCTTGACGAGAACCCAACGAAGCCATCTATTCAGTCGCTTACGCACTCTACGTAGCCGCAATGCAAATGATTCAGTATAAACTTGAGTAGAATCAGTATCCCAACACACCTTTGCATCGAGTGTTTGGGGAATGGTGAAGGACTGCGCGGCAAGGTTGCACCCCTGGGCCTGTTATCTGCATTGTCAGGTAGGCGCAGAAGCGATGGACATAACCGCATACCAGGAGGGGAGGGGGAAATGGGTGGGGAGTCGTTATGGAGAGGACTAGGGCTAAAGGCGGGAGTGTGTTGGACTTGCGAGGGGGAGGAGAGCAGAGAGCGGCACAGGGACCCCCACTTAAAACGTGTCACTCCCGGCAGATGCCGGGGCCATGGCCTTCCTGGGAAACGCCTCTAGCTCACTTGCCTCAGCGGGTACAAGCAGCGAGATCCTCTCGAGAAGTATGCCTGAGTTGACACCTCCTGTGGCCCTCTGTGTACTCCTCCATTGCTCCGTATCGTTTCGTATACCGCCCATGGAGAGGCAGCCAAGAATAGGGTGGGAGGAAATTTTCGCCACCCCAGGCTCTGACGATAAATATATTCGTATTCTGGTCTTGGCATTTCGTCTAAGGCGGCAGATTGATTTGAATGGAAGGTACAAAGCCGCCCAGCAACCGCTTCTTCGAGAGAAAGGGCGCCTAGGCCCAAAACCCAACTGGGAAGGAAAGTATTGTTCTTCAACCTAAGACAGGAGATCTGTGGCAGCAGCTATGTAGTTGAGGTTAATTGGAAGAGTTTGATCTACTCTGACGTTGGCGGTGGTCGGCGGAAAGTCATGCCAGACCTGGGACTATGAGCTGCGCGAAGTGCTGCCGTGGGGATACTCAGTCCTGAAAATAACCTTCGTGACAACGTAACTAAGGTCGATCTCAGCTGGATCTTTATGAGATGACATCTGGATGACAGCATGCAGATTTTGGTGGGCGGCCTTGGAACTTGTAATAAGTATCGCGCAGGAGCTTACTTAGCACAGCAGATCGCTGGTCCGAGCGATGTACTGCTCGAGATCTCATTCCTCCCTTGGGATCCTCCCCTCCACACTTGCGCGGCAGCATAGGGCAGCACCGCCCGTTCTCGGATCGCAGCCTTAAACCTGGTTTATAAGGAGCTAACTCCCGCTCTTGGAAGGATGTCTTCTTGCTCGGCATGGGAAAACTCACTCGTGTCCGGTTCGTTCGAACTGCTAGGATGGCCACGTTTTCCTACGATCGCCCTCCCCGTCAGCAGCAGAGCTCCTCGAGTACCCTGGCGCAGACGCCTCCAATCTGTCCTTCGACACCCTCCGAGTTCTTTATGCATTCGCTTCGCGCAGAGGAGAAGACTGGCTGGGCGCTGGGCGTCCTATGTCCTGGTGCCAATACCAATGTCCTTTTGAAACTGCACATCGAGGTGGATTTCTCGTGTTCTCCATATATTCCTGGACACGTCCTGACCCTACCTCTGTAGGAAACGTATCACACCACGATGGCACCATCGCCTGTCTGTGTGTTCGTTGTGCACGTTGAAACCCCTTTGCCCACAGGCGGCACTCATACGGCGCGGCTGGACTCCTGGGAGAAGGGCAACCCAGAGGCTCCCCTCTGGCTGGCGGATATCCCGGATCCTAGCTCCCCCCTCCAGTTCACCCGTACCCTTGGATGGCTGTATGCCATCGTCAGGGCCATCGAGGCACGACCTGGTCGGCGCGAAGGGGATGTCTGGTCGAGGTTCCTAGGTTTTCTCGACAATGTCAAGGTAGGCGGCTAATTGCGTAGG
Organism: Ganoderma sp. BRIUMSc; assembly: GCA_008694245.1. Taxonomy (NCBI): domain Eukaryota; kingdom Fungi; phylum Basidiomycota; class Agaricomycetes; order Polyporales; family Polyporaceae; genus Ganoderma; species Ganoderma sp. BRIUMSc. The sequence goes on from VJXU01000108.1 coordinate 5,995, forward strand.
ATCGATGACTTGGTTAACGGGCCTTGACAGGAAGCATATAGGGTTGCACCAACTTTGCGATCCCCGAATCTCCCGCGAGCACGTCCACGCCCCCGTCCCCGTTATGCTGGTGCCAACGCTCTGGCGGATGCACTGGCGGTGCTTCGATTGACTGACGCGGACACGCGAGGAGCGACGCACCCTGAGATGTAGAGTCGACTGGCTCCGACTTAGCAGGGGAGGTGACACCTGGACGATCGCATCTCGTGTATCACCATCGTCGACGTGTAGGGACACTCTCATTGTACCTGTGAGCATAACACCATGATTTTCCTAATGGAAGACGGTCCGAGTCGGCCATGATGATCGGACCTGGTGGGTGCCGAACCATTCGAGGGCAACGGTCGATGTTTGAACGCTGTCTCAATACACGAGTTGTGTAACATATTGAACGGTGAGAATAAAATCTGAGGCATAGAAGAGTCAACTACGGTTATAAAGGGTGATGAACAGGTAAGCAGGCGTTTGGCTGCTGGGTGGTCGCTTACTAAGCGCAAGGCGAGGTGACGGGCGCCCTGCCTTACCTTGAGCTCTCCCTTTCCCGCATACGGCCACACGCCCAACTAACGCAGACAGCACACCGTTCCCCAATGCTGTGGAAGAGTGGGGGCTGGTAGATTCCTGCATCCGGAGCTGCTCGCCGCGTTTCTAGTCGCCCAGCACCTCTGGCCAGACACCACTCTGGCCCTCCATTCCTCGGACGTGTCGGCAAGTCCGTGTCGCCTTTCCCCCACCATTATTATCTCTTGATGTCCATAGACCAGCGCAGTCCGTGTTTCGTCGCTTCGGCTGCCGTTGTGCTGTTCGAACAAGCGAGCAATGAAACGCGGTGCTGGCCAAACCAGGGTTACCCGCGGCGATTAATAATCAATTCGTCAATCAACGAGCCACATTGCCACACGCTAGATCCACTCCAAAGCTCTAGGTATCTGAACTCGGGAACTCTCTCGTGAACGGCCTAGATCTCCAGCGCTCATTCGTCCCTCTTCCTCAGGATGCCCTGGCTCGTGAAGGATGCAGATCTTTGGAGCTCAACAGATGTACCTGTGAAACGTGTCGCGAGCCTTTTGGTTTATCGTACTCGACTACGCTGTCCAATCTTGAGTTCCCAGAGCGCGTGGGCCCTTGACCTCTAGCGAGCCTGTTAGCTCCATTACGGCCTTGCAGCTTCCATAGGATGTCGTATCCGCTTTGGTTTCCGTCGGCTTGCCGTCATGGTCGACCAACGCCCCATGTATAAAAGGAGAATGCTCGCTTCTGACTGCAGCGCTCTCAGTATCCCCGTCTCTCATCCTCTCTAATCGCTCCTAGGCTCCTCGCCACTGCACATCAGCCCCTGTCCTACTATGACGTCTGTTCTCCGCCGACCACCCGTGCACTATCGAGAAAAAGTCAACGTCGACCCCTGTGGAGGCAGCAATAACGTCAACAACGGTTGCCAAGTTGTCTTTCCACGGATGGAGCCAGGGGGGAAGCTCTGCTTTTTCTGTGTAAAGCTTCAAGACCCGAACATCGGAAGCGCGGACAAGAATGAGATGCGCGTGTGTATATTCCCATCTGCATCCTTAACCCTCTAACCCACTCTCCTAGGCCGCCTACACGCAGTGTGGCGAGTGCGGCGTCTGCGGCACCACGGTCACTGACCCATGCGGCACGTGTCGTCGAGCAGGTGAGTCATGTCCCTCTGAGTCTTTTCGAATTAGCGCGGCTTTCTGATGTAATCATAGAAAACTACGAGAAGGGCCAGCAGGATTACGAGCAGGATCAATCCGCTCAACTTCGTCGTGCCAACCTGGAGGTCAAGTTTCACAGGGACAGGGCGAGTAATGGTGGGGCTGTCGGTCCTGCCGCTTCCCTTGAGGAGTTGCAGATGGTTCGGGCGGCTCAAGGGCTCGGCGCCGCTTCTCAGAAACTTCTGGTGAACCACTGTACCATATATTACGAGTGTCGTCGAAGTGATTCAGCAAAGCATATCGACCAAATGCTCGGGACAGGCGTAATCTTCTTTCCCGAAGTAAACACCATGTTAGGTGCGTGTTGTTCTAGTGTTGTCCACAAGAGTCTGCCACGTTTACCCAATGTCGTAGCCCTTCGATCTCGCATAGTCAAGGAAGTGAATGGGCGGTGGACGGAATTCTACTCCGCCCCGCTACTCGAGTACGTCTTTCTCTGAGCCGAAAGAATCAGTTTGAGATGACCCAAACTTCTAGGGAAGAGACGAGTTTACGGGCCCCGAACAACTACGTCTTCCCCGCTGACAGTCTGGTCATGACGGTCGCACAGTGGTATCAGGTTTACAGCCGTCCTGAATATCGCGATACGTACATCGTGCTCCCGAAACAGACTCATCGCAAAGGGAAATCGAACTCGAAGGTATATGCGTTCAGTGTAGAGCTCTATATCAACGTCGGTCAGGTGGGCTGCATCGGGTTGTCTTCTTTCGCACAAGCTCTGATGGCCTTGTAGTACACAGCCCGGACGGAAGACCCGGAGCTCATTGGTGCCGGAAGAGCGGGTACAAAGCGCAAGAGTTCTGCCACATGCGCTGAAGCTGCGCTCGTAAACGTTCAAGGTGCCAAACGTGTTCGAGGTCAGCTCCCTTCAATACATGCGTATCTTGTCTTGTTTTGAACGTTTTGACAGACACCGCTCCCCCGGGCCCACAGCCATCGCGCAAGACGCTTCGATCGCTATTTGTCGGAGATGGAGACCTCCTCACCCGCACACCTTCTGCCATCCCTGTCGTGGAGATTCAATTCAAGAAGACTATCTGCCTGATAGCTGACGGTACTGGTAGTCCTACGCTTATGGAAGAATCTTCGTCACTGTCCGGCTTTTTGGAGACAAGGCCCCTTGACCTCAGTGCCGGCGAGCGAGGTACCACTAAGGATGTCTTCGGGGTGAGTCCGGGTACACCATATTAGTGAGCTATTCACCTGGATCATTGTCGACTAGCTACGTATCGGCAACAAGCCTTTCGTCGCGAAGAAGCTGGTCAATATCGGCGGTGGTAGATCAGAGGATATCCCCGTCTCCAAGGCCATCAGCGTCCTAACCGCAGACCTTATTCGTCTCAAGCGTATGGCCTATTTCGCGGAAGGGTTCAAGACCCTTGCCAATGATCAGGGGGTGGATATCGCTGGTAAGAGCCTCTTTTTCTGCCCTACATATATCTTAAACTTTGTCGTCAGAGTTCGATGTCTCCGACGCATTTCTTATCAAGTTGTACAAGCTTCGTCCTCTGGCAGAAGCCTCGTCGTCTGAACAGACCAGCAGAATTGACGACGACAGTGAAGTTGATCACGCAATCACCGAAGAGGTCTCCGGAGTTTACTTAGTTGAGCCTTTGCGACTTACCACGACTGTCGTCAAGTTCAGCGGCACTCTGGGTTCAACAACGCGCAGCGACTTGCGGTCGTTGACGGTGACCGCGTACGCTCATTATGTGGCCGAACAGACGGCATGCCGTTATATCTTCGCTGACATACAAGGTATTGCTATTATCTTCGTACATGTTCAGTCATTGAAGCGATCCTCCGCTCCGCAGGTTCAAATAATGCCAACGCAAACGGGAGGCTATCAATTACCTTGTTTGATCCCATGACCCACACGGTGGAAGGGTAGGTCTCTGGTGGATATATGTTCCTCGAGGCTGGTAACACTCATTATATTCTATCCAGGACGTCGGGAATAGGAGACCATGGGCGAAAAGGCCTTGCCGATTTTGTCTCTTCCCATAACTGCAACCACATTTGCTCGGCCCTACAACTTGCATCGTCTGAGGTGCTGCGGAATACCCTGGACGATATTCTTTGCGCTGAAGATGCATCTGAGGACGTCCCAAAAACGTCATCAGATGAGGAGTCATGAATTGTGCTGTCCCTTGCCTCAATATCGCAGGTGTCTTCGGATAGTCCTTCATGCCTTTTTTTCATACGGCATCTACTGCACAATAGTAGCGGATGTGCTATAGCCATCTCAAGATCATGCATGCTTCCATTACGTTGACTCTATCGCTCTTCAGGTGGGCCTGATTGTACGTCTTGAAGCATCTTAATATACTGGACTTCTATTAAGCCAACAAACAGAACGTTTTGCCAAAATTATTAATTAGAGAGTGGGCCACGGTCTGCGTATGCACACGCAAAACAAAAACATGCGCTGCGGGGTCACCATCACTACCAATGCAACGCTAAAACAGCCAATCCTTCTGCTCCCTATGGGTCCTCTGTTTGCGCACCCACCGGAGTAATCTATCATGCGACGGGGCCGCTCACGGAATGGGCGATGAGGAGTCAGTGAGGGAGAGAAAAATTCAAGCGACTCTTACTCACCAGGAGGAACCAAGGTTAGACATCGAAGTCAACGGCCAAGCTTGCTTGCGCAGGAGGACAAGATCTGCATCTTCAACATCGCACCAACCGAACTTGGACGTCGCACACCTGTGATCTGTCTCAACGCCGTGGAGACATTGGTCCCTGGCACAACAAGCAAAAGGCATCCAGATATACACGGGGCTAGTCCTAGACCAGGTTGCACGTTGGCTATGAGCATATGAGGACGCATAGATGCCGTGGATAGACGCACCCATCGAATTCCACAAAGCCCGAATCCGACATCTTGAATTACGCTACCTCCACATCCCATCCTCCCTGCCGTTGTTCCTTCAGTGGGAGCAGCCTTGCATCGACGTCTAGATAGTGGGACAGGAAGGTCAAGGCCGGTATCGTCCTAGGGCGACATAGAACACGCCATTTGTGGCGCAACTGAAGGCAGGCTCGGCAAAGTCTGAGATCCAACGACAGGACGACAACAACGCAGAGCAGCAACAAGATGCAATAGAGGGAGTTTAACGTTCGCGCCTTTCCCGCCAATAAGCGCCTGAGAGATCCGCCACGACACCACTTCCCAAGCCCCTCCTTCGCCATCGCTCGTCACCATCAAGCCCCGCCTTGGCTCCTGCCCTTCTCAGGTTTCGTTCTCATCCATTTCATCTTCCCGGCGTTCACATCTCACGAGGCGTCGCTTTTCCTCGACCTGCGCCTGATCCAATGGATGTGCCGGGACGCATTCTATCTGGTGGCCTGCAAGTTGGAACGCGCAATCTTGCGCTCAATGGCCAAGGACGGATATTGCTTTCTTCTTCTTCGCGTCTCTGAGATGGACAATTTGTGAGTCTCCTTTTCTGTCTCTCGTCATAATCTTGCCGAACCTGACTCCGAAACTTCCGTATCTTCTCTAGTCGTTGACGATGTCCTCTAGACGGTTGTGGGCATATCCGTGTCGCCTGAGTAACAGCAGAGCTGGCGGTCCGTGGTGAGTTTTTCAATTCTCTCTGTCGCAAAATCGGAGCTAACTACGCCGGGCTAACCCACCTTCAGCGGAACTGCCATTGCCCCACGCACGTCACCACCATTCCACGACCCCCAGTTCCCTCTCTTACCCCGTCCCTCGCACGACCTCTCAAAAAGGCGGTATATGCCTCCTTTGAGGAGCCTTGATGCCTTTCGCAAGCGTTATGCTCCACAAGTAGCCGGCCCCTCTCCGCCCCCAGTGCTTCATCACAGCATCCTTTCCAACACCTCATCTCAGTGGTCGCAGCTTTGGGCCTTCAGCTGCTTCTCGCTGAATCGACGCGCCAGCCATTCGACCCCTTGCCATATTCCCTCCAAGCCTCGCCTGAAATTCCCCTTCGTAACCGCAATGCGTGCCCGCCGCTTTTCCTTCCATATCAGGGACGCATGTCAGGCGACCATCATCAACGTATGAGATTTGGACGACTCCATACACCACACCGCTTGCGGGACGACTCTCTACACCACACCGCTTGCAGGATCGGTGGTCCCATCCCTTGGCCAACTATTTTGCGTTGGGCTGGGCGGGCTCCCGGCCCGCGCGCTGGACCTGTGATCGACCGGCAACACCTTTCTTGGATTATTCTCGGGTCAACGTCTCCGCATTTCCCTCACAGGTCAACGGTATTCGTCCGCACATATCCCGCACAAAATGTCGGTCAACGCGCAGACCGCACACGAACAGCGCGCTTCATGCGGCGCGATCCATGCCGACGAGCGCGACGGCGAGGCAGACCCGCGCTGCCGTTCTAGTACCCGCGACCTCCGAATGTAGGACCGTGACGATGCCGCTCTCTCTGGTTCAGGCTTTGATACCTGTCTGTCTGCATCGCTCAGCGTCCGGAGCACGACGCTCGCCGGGAAGTCGCCTTCCAGCATGGACACGTCCCTATCCGCGTCTCCACGTGCCCAGAGCCTACGCGTACAACACGGATCATCTGCTTCTAACTTGATTCCTCCCCGACTAGCTTCCACGCTCTCACCCGGTTCCATGCCTTCCTCCCACACGAGTAACGAACATCATCTACGCCACTGTCGCTCGCCATCCATCTGTTTCTTTGCCATTTTGTTGACCATTTCGCACTTGTCCTACACCCACTAACCTGGAGCCTGCTAAGGTAGTCGTCCCTGGCCTGTAGGCAGTGTTGTGACGCGAAAGCTCGGATGTCATTCACCTTTTTATCAGTCCTTGTCGGCTGCAGTGTACTCCCCGTTCCGGTCATGTGTGAACGGCCGGTTCCTCCATTAACCATTCAACAATCAAGTCCCCGGCTGGTGCTACTGTTGCCTTCGTTTGGCTCACGTGAGTATACTCTGCGACGCTGATCGGATCTGTTTGGCGGGGCCTCTCCAAGCCAACCGCGAATCACGGCGTTCCATGGAAGTTGCAACTGCCGGTCGATTTGACCTTGCATAAATCTTGACAGTCAGATCGCGCGCGTCCAATCGCGCACTTGCGGGAGCCTGGCAGACCGTGCTTCTGAATCAATCTTCATCCAACGGAATTACAACTCATGGAGTTTGGGAATGGATGACAAACTCCAGGTCTCATCTCATCGCATATCCGGTATTTCCGAGACACTTCGCACCCGACCCCAATAGCCCGGAGTAGACTCCACTCTGGTGAGCCGGTGTCGACTTGAGATCACAGTATCTCGCCCTGAGGACGGCGATGCTCGATCGCTCCTTAGTCTGCTCGGCATAAAAGGTGCACGCCGGGTACGCCATTGACCACAATCCGTCCCCCGTGCAGTGAATACTCGTTCCCCACTCTACCAGATGTCAGCCCTTACCCAAGGACAGCCGGACATCGTCTCTTCGCCTCCGCCTGACGATACTGCCGACCTTGAGCAAGTAGGAGGTAATGTGCTTTCGCAGCACCCCGATGACCGTACCACTGACTCAGAAGCTTGATTCAGCGAAACGCAAGCGTAGTCGCCGTACTCCTGACACCATCTCCGGAACAACGACCACGGCGACGAAAGGTGAGGAGTTTTGACAGACCACTTCAAACGTTCTGAACCTCATAGGCTCTTCCCGGGCAGAAGGGACGCAGCCCATGCCGAAGATCATGGCGCAAGGTGAGTGTTCGGGTCTTAACGACGCATCAACTGAGGCATGCTCACTGCGCATCAGCAGGCGAAGTGCCCACCGACATTGTTCCCCCCGGAGAAACCTACGTCAATAATCTAGGTTTGCTATTCAAGTTGAACAACGTGACTGGCGGTATAACCGAACAGGAGCTGTCAATGATCTTGTGCAAGTGCTGTACCTGCGGCAAGATATTTACTAAACACGTCTTCTATACGTATCATTCACACAACTGTCCTCCGTCGACATAGGTCGTTGCTAGCTGTCTGATGGAATATATGTATCCAGCTGACCGCAGGGTTATGGGACCCGCAGCAATCCTCAGGCTATGTCCGCCATCCTCTTGAGCCTTCGGCGGGTGAAGGAAGATGCGTACTCCAACTTGTGCTCGTGCTCTAATTCCATCGTTACCATCTCTGCGATGGCTCCAGTGTGGGAGGAAACGGGGCGCGAAGGAGGACTCGGACTTGGAGAGCGAACGAGGGGGAAACGGGTCGCGTTTGAACGCTGAAGGCAAACACGTGAGGGACAGCACGCCGCATGTGTACCCAAATACGAATACACAAGACTTTAAGACACAATGTGCAGTATAAGACGGAATAAGATGGATGAGACTCGCACGCGAGCACAAGACGAGCTCGCTTACATAATGCAATCTCCAACATCCAGCGCACATGCCTCTGACCGGGGATGCATGGTCGACCGGACGCTCTACGCTTACCAGGAGCTTCATCAGTTGCGTAAAGGTTGTGATGCTCCGTTGCGAGCGGCGGGGAAGTCTCTCCCTCCCGATTCGTACACTGTGACGCACGGGGCCGTCTTAGCGTATTCGCACGGTTGGCTGGTCGTACCCTGCAGAATGGCATACGTCAGGAGCGTGTCAGACCCCCGGTTGGCAGCAAACTTCGAAATTCTCCTGATTCAATAGCCCAGGAGCACTTCTCGCCCGAGATGACCGGTCTGGGACCCTTCTCGTCTCGTCATTCCCATTGAACGGGAAGGGACTTCTTAGTGGCCAGCCTTGTTCTCGTTCCAACACGCAATCCGGCGCAGACCAAGAAATCATCTTATCGCCATCACCATGTGAATACAGCGGGCGCGCCGTTCCAGCACTGACACACTCGCCACCTTCGGCGGAGATGATTGCAAACCCTACTTCATTCGGGATGGGAGGAACCAGGGCCGTGAGATTTCGCGCGGTATGTCAAGAACGATAGACTCGAATCAGAAAGCACTGTCCCAAAGGTTCATGACAGTGGGCATTCTGGTGGCCAGATCAGGGAGATGGCCCGTAATGGAGTATGATGAAGGAAGCGGAAGCAGTCGATGGACGAACGCGATGAACCGGAGATCTGGCTACTAAGAGACCGATACGGCGAGAGACTGTTGGTGGACCGTCAGATACACAAGGATCTAGGGTACAGCCACTCACACGGAGATTCGCTGGACCCAGATCGCAGGAGC
>VJXU01000110.1:2999-15598 GCA_008694245.1 Ganoderma sp. BRIUMSc
GGGGGGGGGGGGTACAGACCTAAATTGCTGTTGATGGAGATAGTCAGTCTTGAGGCTCCAGGATGAGCGCGAGGACGAAAGAAAGCTTGGACAGCAAAGCATACCAACTCATGGAAGCGAAGGAGAACATCCCGAACAAATGAGCAGCGACCAAGTGTCACACGTCGCGAGGGGCAAACCCTTGGTAGTCATCGCATGCAGTGTGAGCAATATGACAACAGAAGCGGACCACGTCACTTACTGGACCAAATTGTCGCGATCTCACCACGTCGCAGCCTACCAAAGTCTCCTAGCCTCCAAACCAGGCTACGCAGGACAAGAACAAAGGAAGAAGCCAGCAACCGAGAGGGTACAGTAGTTGGGCAGAGGAATCGGCCAGCAGCAGCGGGGGGGCTTTGACGTGGATGGAGGATGGAACGAGAACTGCGCAGCGGAAGGAGTCGGAAACACCCACTGTCCATTGACGCCCATGTTTAGGGCCGGCTCAAGCGGACTTCGAGGAAATGTTGTCGGCTGCCTGGTTGAGAAGGCCTCCCTCCAGCCCCTTTACGGCTTTGCATCCAACGCAAAATTTATGTATGCCATGGGATACGACGATGGGAGGCGTAACTTGTTGATACGTAAGGGTTCACTCCCAGTAATTCCAGTTAGTTTCCATTAGTTTCCGGTTATTCTAATTGATTTCTCGTTAGCGATGGAGGTTTTTCCTGATGCGTGCGCGTCGATGACGAAGTCGTGGCCGGTGACGACGAACCAAGATGCTTGGTTCTGGAGGAATATGACGCGGTAGGTGTTGCTCGCGTTGAGCCAGTATTCGATGTCTGGCTTGAACTGTACACAGGTGTGGGAATGGATGATGGTACTAGAGGTTGTCAGCAAGAGCACTCACACTGAGATAGCCATGCAGGTCCACTCGAGATGAGACAAGATCCCACGTCATTTTCCTGCAACAACGTCTTAGCATCTTCAAGTGCAACCAGGAAATATTCCGACCTTGTTATGTTGTACTCTCCAGGCCCGAAAATGGTCGTCCCGAAGTGGCCACATTTCGCGATAGCAGCTTCTACCTGTGGCGTTCATGTTAGTTCGCAAGAACTCATAATCCGGGACCCAAGATGTGTTTACCTGATCTGTATCATCGCGTCCCCCACCCAACGGCCTAAGGGTGCAGACCTTCAAGGAGTCCGTGCCCTCCTCCACGGCAAGGACACCCCCAAATGTCGACAAGAATGTCGCAGCGAAGGCGATCAGAGCGAAACGCATACTGAGACGAGACAAATGCACTGCAGTTCGTAGACGTCCGCCAACAGGGACGATTTATATTGTCGAGCAGCGGTCACGAGCTGCACAACGGCCCGGTTGAGTGCCTAAAATCCAAGGGAAGTGCTTCGCTCGTACCTAATCCCATCCAATGACCACCTCGCTTATTCGGAGAAGTTCACTTTGCGGCGGCAGGATGTCGCACCTGCGTGAGGCTAGGCTATGATGACGGAATAAGGAGATACTTCGAATATGTCCGGGGCATGCTGACACTCTTGCGTGCCACCCTCATGTTTGCTAGCGGGAACTGCACGGCCCGAGTCGTGTTGCAGGAGAGGCTACCAGGATACCAATGGCGGTTTTCGTCTCGGAGCACTAGATATAGGAATGGATAAGCCTGTGCTGTAGATTGGACAACTTCGTACCTCAGGTCCGAGGGAAACTTGAACCACGAGTACTAATTTTCAACCCCCGGTTTGTCCGGGGGAAGAGCAAAAGCTCACATCTGCATACCGGGAGGAGGAGCTTCAGTATATACTTCAATAACAATTTGAATCACTCATACTACTGAGGAGTTAACGAAAGGCGATATTGTAGGTGATCGTTGGGGGTAAAGACGAGCGTTGCCAGCCCGAAAGTTGCGGCGGCCAGAGCGCTAAATGAGCGCTAGCCCTTCCGAGCCGGATCGGGCCGCCTCATGGCTCGCACGGCGACGCCGGGACCTCTTGAAGCTTGAAGCTCAGCGGCTGTCTTCATCGTCTAGGTCCTCCTGAGTCCTCCTCCTCGTCCTCGTCGAGTCCTCTGGCGTTCATGGTACTGACTGACCGTCATCCTCCAAGGTAGTAGTAATGGCATTGTCCTTGAATCCGCTGCCAGACTGTGAGTTCACCAACGGTATGAAAACTTCTTCGCGCCGGTACCGCCGACGAATTTCTGAAACCGGTGGCTGAGATGACATGTCACACACTGTCCTACACAGTCATTATAACGTAGCTTAATTCTATCTCTTCTGGAGCTAACGACACACATAGGATGAAGGGGTCTCGTCTGTCCGCCCAGAGCCCGCGAATGGGCCTGCAGATGGCCAAGGCGTGCTAGAGCCGCTGGCCCGAAGCGACAGAAGACTTCCCAAGTTCTACCAGTCTCACGCGGGCGAAGCAACGAGCCATGAAAGCATCAAGAATCGCCCAGAAGAAGAATTTAAACTTTACGGGTGAGTTCACTAAGTTCTCGTAAGATGTCTACGCGGTCACCAGACGTGGATTCATGGTTTATTGACATGTCAGCAGGCACACCACACACCACTTGCTGCGTGGAAGTCCATACGAGCGTTATACGGCAAGTTCCAAGTCCCTTCGTTGAGGCGCCACGGCCACGGCTTACCCCGCCTCGGTGAGAACTGATCGGAACAGAAAACATATGGGGAAAACATCGTCAACCCCCTCTCGCCAATCGCGGCACCCACTTCGCGTCGTCAGGTTCTCTGACAGGTTTTGCAGCAGAAGGGTCTGTGGGGGATGGCAATCAGTCATATGTACGTTGTCTCTTCTTGGCCGGCGCGCGGGATCACTAACAGCGTTTCCGCGCTCATGTTGTTCGGGGAATTGGAGGAGTTCCGTGGTGAGATTCAAGTTGAGCGGCGATGGAAGTCGCCGAATGGAAAACGTACGTAGTGAGGGAAGTCGTTGCAATTGCATCTGTGCTCCATTACGGTATCGATGAAATTGACTTATTAGACGGAGGCTAGAAGCTGATGCAAGCAGTCGCAATGAGTTATTCAAGGCTTCCACAGCGTCTTTGTGGCGTTGTGGGGCAATCCGAGCCACATGCCGCACTCACCCGGATAGGAAGATCCTGTCCTCGATGAGGAAGGAGGCGGCAAGGAAATTTTTGACGTCCTAGCTAACTTAGGTCCAGGCGAAGGCTCGGTTTACCCAAAGTTCTGCCCTCTGGACCCTTGAGCGTGAAACGAGCGTCGTGTCACCGCGCTAGTCCATCCCACATTATGTTTACGGGAGAAGGGCTAAGTGGTACTAACGCAGCCCAGCGGCTCCCCGAAGTCTGTTCCGTGTGCTCCAGAAAGTATCCGGGACCGTAACGGATGCTTATTTTCCTAGCTGTAGTAATATTTGCGGCTTCGCTATCACCGCCGCCCAAGTTCCGTTGGTACGTATCAGACAAGCCTACTCGCGAGTCGTCGTTTCCACGCTAAATGCCGTTGCGTTGACTTCATGCCCTCTCCCAGTCGACAGACAGCTGGGCGGTGTACTAGATCTAGACCCTTCCTGGGCACGTTGAACACCACTTCCTGAATTTGTCTGTGGCCTGCGATCGGAAGTGCGGAATATTCGGGTCTACGGGAATGGCTGGCGGCCGTGTCGCTTGTTTCTGATTGCTGTACGCTCATTTTTTCCGCTTCTCCATCTCTGCCTTGCCAATCTCTTCCGCATCATGGCCACAGCGATAAGCTGGCAGATGAACAACCTAGGAATTCGGACGGACGACAGAAGCCAACGTCGAGCAAGTATAGGTGCTCTGATATTGCCATCATGATCAGCTCCATCTTAGACAGCGAAGGACGAGTACTTCGCTTCTCCCGACACGCAGCATCTCAAACAGTTTGGGGCAAATGGCATGTGCCATGAAGCCTTGGAGCTCCAATAATTTGGCTAGCGATAAGCATATCGCTGTTCCACACGTCTACCTAAATATGTTCAACATCTTGGCGAGATTGCCAGTCGTGAAAACCCAACGCAGCCTGAATCCTCCCAAGGCAGTTGCTAGTGCCACAGTAGTGCCACAAGGCTCCACAAGCGCGGAGGGAGTCTGTCCTCATCCACGAGTAGCCATGGGCAGTAAATTTGCCGACCTCATCCTACCAATAGACATGAGCGGGCATGACGAGGCACAACGGCGATCATACGGTTTTGCAATCTTCGATCGAACAATCCCGATCACACTGACGGCGAGTTGCGGTGAGTTCGAGTTACGCGATGACATGCAATGGCGAGACCCTCCGAATCGTCGTCATGGTCGATGTGTAACAACGCATTGTATGACATATGTCCACTATCTACCTGAATGTAAAGTACATTACTTCCGACTCACTGAGAAGTCGTGTTGGAAGGTACAAAGCAAGAGATGTTCGTACCGCCAAACACCCGAATCACAACAACGTTAGCGAAAATGAATGGAAGGGGCGAGCGCCCCGGCGCACGGCAACGACAGGGACTGCGCGGGTAACTGAGTCAATAATTTGTACAGTGCAGCCATGTGTCTGCGGTGACGCGAGGCGCCTACAAAGCCATCCCATGGCAACCGCCGTTCAATCGGTGCGCGACGTCCCACTCTCGACGTCGTTCATCGCATTGGCCTTGCGGTCGTACGTCTCAAGAGACTGACGGTCGTTTGTCCTCGAGACCGAGACATTGATCGCGACGGGTCGGAGGTTGTAGTCGGTGCCCCCGATGGTCTGGCCGTGGAAGTCGGACGTCTGCTTTCCAGACGCCTCCGCCATCGTGTAGCCCAGACCGACGCGGATGATGATGAGCGTGAAGACAACACCCTGTGAAACGCGAGCGATTTAAGCCCCAGGATTCTCCGAGCAGCATAAGGACAGGGTGACTTACGATGAGCGGCTGGAGGATGTCGAGACAGACGTATTGGGCGTTCGAGCCGGCCAGGTACGTGCCGAGAAGGGACGCGAGCGCTGCTGAGTAGACCGCGGCGGACTGGACCAGAGTCTCCACGACCTCCCAGTGAGAGCCTCCCGTCGCTGCGCGGTACGTCTTCACACGGCGGTTCATCCACACGATGCGCGCAGCGATGAGGGCTGAGACATGATGATCAGCGAAAGTGTCTCCGCACCAAAGCCCCATCACCCCCCGCTCCTAGGGCGGAGATACGACGTGTCGCGGGAGCGAAAAACGAGGACTCACATGTTGCGAGGAGGTTCGTCGTGAGCGACAGCGAGAAGAATGCTCGGATCCAAGGCTGGAGGTTTTCCGCGAATATAGCACCGACGCCCCTCACCATCCCAATCTCCACGCACGCGCCATAGCCGGAAACTAGATAGCACGCGAGTTAGTGCGAGCGCCGTCGAAAAGAAGCGGTGGCGCACCTGCGGTGGCAAGGAGCAATGCAATGGGAACCACGATAATATACCATGAGTGGTTCCATACAACGAATAGGCGGTACGTGACGAAGGTATCGCCGACCAGAGTCATGGTGATGTAGATGACGTTCTTCGCGACTTCTGTCGGGTCGCTGAGGGTAGAGTAGAACGTCAACGTGCCGTCTGGTGTACCGCCATGGACCACGAATGCTTGTATTGCTCGATCCACATCCAAGGCTAAATGCTGCAGGGAGTTAGGGCGCCATCTGGTCGTGAAGGGGCGAGAAGGCACGCACTGCTACTGATAATAGCCACATAGTCGTGGACGTCGCGAATAGCATTTTGTTGAGGGTGGACCGACTCCGTTTCCTCTCCCGGTAGAGAAGAATCCAGATGGCGATGGCATAGAGGACAGTGAAGGCCCCGAAAACCAGCGACTCTGTGAATAATGCAATGATCTGCGAGACGGGGACGTATCTGGTTAAGCATGCAGCGAAGAAAAACCTGAATAAAGAGCTACATACTTCAGCTCGCGCAATGGGAAAACGGGCTTCATCGGACATCTCCGCAGGGCTGGAACAGACTTAAGTCTGGCAGAGATGAAGGGGAAGGGGGTCGTAGGATCGTGACGCCGTGAAGGCGAGCCAGGGAACGTATATATGGTCCGGAACCTCGCGAAGCACAAGCTTCGAGGGCCGGGGCAAATCATAGGAAAGATCTTCTCAAGAGCTGGGTTGCCGCATTGGTGGAGCAAGTGCATTGCGCCCACGAGACAGCGTGGGTGCGGCGTCTTCACCGCGCGGCTATAAATTCAGCCATGAGAACGGATTCGGGTAAAGAGAACCGTTACCACACCATCCACCTTGACGCCGAGTGAGACTGATGAAAACTCGTCTCTTTGACGCTGAACGAGATTAGTGCTGGACCAATGCTGGACTGTGCTGGATCACTTCCTCTGATTTACTCGCCAAGTTAGAAGTAATTTTGCAAGCCGCGTAAGGAGATGGATTAAAAGCGGTGGATCGTTCCCTGCAGTGTTGCTCCGCTGAGCCCGTGGCCGGTCCTATCGGATCTGAGGAAACTTCCGTCTGGCGGCTCCGAGTCCTTCGAGCAGCTCCGCCAGACAGCCACTGGCAGTCGTCCCAACGCGGCATGCAAGTTGGCAGACGCAGCGCCAGCAGCATGCCAGCATTCACGAATCACGACCCCAGGAGGTTCGAATTACGACCCTGCAATCGTGTTGCCCCTATCCCTCCGTGCGGACAAATGTCTCGATGCTCCGGCGCTGCTAGTACGGCTGCAATCCTGGCGCTCAGCGATTCTAGAACGCGTCCTCAGCGAAATACCCTCTTTTTGCTGGGTTGCTCCAGTTTCCAGACCAAGCCTCGCAGTCCATGTATGTTGTACGTCTGCCTTCTCCAGTCTGTTCTCTTCAACCCAAGTTCAAGCCACCTGACGATGCCATGATTACACCATAAGTGCCGATATTGCGTTACCTTTCGTACAGGGCATAAGAAGAGAAGCCAGTTCGACCGATTCGACCGCCATCTCATCTTGCTCATGAGGAAGCCGAGCCTGAGGCCTGCTGTTGGGACCTCCAGATAGCCGATTCCGCAGGACTTCACGTGTTGCTCGACTATCGGTCTCGGCTGCGTCCTAGGCCGCCGTTAGCTAACAGGATACGAACCCGTGGAACCTCGCTCACTTTGGCCCTGCCAGTTGATGTTCTACTCGTTTGCTATACACGAATGTCGAATATCGTCTGATATCGTCCACCGGAGGTTGCCATGTGCCTGTTGGGGGAGCCGAATTAGTCATTCAAAGCATTCGCTCCGACTCGCACCGCCCCAATGATTGACATTGGTACTCACGACACAGAATACTTATCTCCGTCGTGGAATGGTCGTCTAACCAGGGCCATAGTTTGTTGAGAAGAAGGCTTTTTGGCGGGACTTGCGCATGTGCGCATCTTCATGATGCATGTACAGTATGTAAGTACTGTGTGTCTGAGATTGCCTGCAACGGCGAGATCAATGCCTCTTCAGCATCGTCTTCTCATGGACGTCCAGTGCTGACAGAATTCTGTTGGCGAATCGAGAGCACTCCATACTAGGACTTGTGACCCTGTCCGATTTTTTCGGTTTCACGTCACCACCTCCGCAACGAGAATCAGAACGGGGCATGGGGCAATCCCGTACCTTCAGTCCTATGGTAATCAACAGCTTGAAGTTAGTCTGCGAGAAGGCATGAGCGCTGAGCACGATTCTGGCCGCATGGAGGATTTCCACCTACCGTACCGTCTTTCCCAACTAAAGGTTCCTCGCCGAGGCTGGTTCCAGCAATTGGCTTCATTGGGACCTGTCCGGGAACATAGAATACGACTGGAAACAGGCACCTCGTCGCAGCTCATCGCGTGGACGATGAAGGGGTGAACCGAGACCGCCAGGGACCCGAACGCTGGCCGCCGCCGCCTTGCTGAGATCGAGATCTGGTACACAAGTTGCCGAGTAAACAGGCGCTCTTTGTGATTTGCAATCCGACTGTGGCAGGCCGCAGGCTGCACTGGCAGAAGTCTCGGTCGCCCCGGTCTTCTCGTCTCTCATCGACTCGGTTCGTCCTTTTCGTCCTCGTCTGCAGTGATCGGTTGAATTTGACGGTTACATCCCTCTAGGCTTGATCAGGACAGCAGAGCCGTACTACCAACGATATTATCGTCGAAGACGATCTCCGCCTTTAGTGCGGCGTGGTTTGTTTGACGGTGAGTTTCGCCCTGCCCGCTCCTCTCGCTTATTCGAAGAGATTTTTACGTGTCCTAAGGGAGCCTAAGGGTTCGATACACTGCACAGGATGTATGGAGAAGATTCTCAGTCTGGTGACGATCAGGGCGCTCAGAGGCCCGTTCAGCTTGCGATCGACTGGCCAGCGAAAAACTCACGCCCTGTCACAAGCAGTCTACCTCAGGAGTTATTCGTGCAAATCATCAAAGAGGTGTATTGGCTTCTTCGGCGCGAGTTCCAAAAGTCCTTCGACTGGTGGGGTACCAACTGGTCCGGCACATACCAACTCGTCTGCCGCTCCTGGCGCGATGTCATCCGGTCGACGCCCTGGTTTTGGGGTCTGGCGATTAGAGTCTCTCGTAGGCCGGAGTGGTTGGAAATCTGTCTTGAACGATGCGCTGGTTCGTGGGCCATAGTCTATGTCATCCCGCCATACGAGTCGTCGGCGACATTTGCCACCCTCCGCCGCTATGCCTCATCCATTGCGGTATGCCACATCCACTCCTACGGAGAGAGTTCGTGGTTAGAAGGCCTGTCCTCCTTGTTGGCGACGCCTTTGCCTCTACTCGAAAGTCTGACGATCAACGCACCCTACAATGAGATCGCCGACGTCTCGTTTACTCATGACCTGCTCCCCGAGCTTTCTATCCTCCTTCTCACCAACTGCACCCCTCCTCAAGACCTAGCGGTATACGCATCGCTCCGCAGTCTCGGGCTCACCGGATCTCCGTGGCAGATCTCGTACACCGACTTCCTCGACATGTTGCGCCAATGCCGCAACCTTGAATACTTGGCGCTAGAAGGGACTCTGCTTGATAATTTCCACGAAATGGTTATGGATCCTGCCTTGCTCCCTCCATCCCGTCGTCCACCAGTCGATTTCCCTTCCCTGAAAACCCTGAGGCTGAAAGGGCCACGCGAAGTCCTCTTCGACCTCGTCGATACACTCCACATGCCATTGGCTACTGAAATCACCACAGAGACATTCGTCGAGGATGCGCATCCTGGCCCGCACGTCTCCCAGCTGATCGTGCCAGATATTCAGGCGCGACACCCGCTCATGTGCCGTCCTGATATGGTATCAATCACATGCCTTGACGGGGCGTTTAGGTTGTCTCTCCGTCCGGCGGGAGGGAAATTTAACGAAGGATTGTCCCTGGATGTCTTTTGCACAAACACCCGGTGGTCCATTTGGAACACCCATCTCGAGCCCAACATCGTGGCCACGATCGAAACGTTCTCCTTCGACATGGTAGACACCCTTTATGTGGGTGGTGTTCTAGAGGAGGTCCACGTCGACGTCTGGCAGCGTGCATTCCAAGTGTGCCGGAACCTACGCGTGCTCCATCTCTTTGGGCGGGGCACTCTCCATTCTGTCTGGCAAGCTCTATCGCGCGTGATGATTCCTTCGTCGCGGGCTGATGAATCCGGAGTGGCATGCTGCTCGTTGCTCGCGGAGGTCGTCGTGGAGGGCCACAATGGCAGCTTTACTGCCACCCCAACGCTCTTCAATCTCGTGCGTGATACGCTGCGTGCTCGCGCAGATCACTGTGGCGCCCGTCTAAAGAAGCTCACGATGAACCTTCGATATGATGATGAGTTGTGGGGGGACGTTGGTGGTCACGATGCGGCAGTGGAGGAGATAAGGGAGTTGGTGGAAGAGTTCGATTACGAAAGACTCGACAGTGTGTTGTCCCACCTAGAACAAATAGTGTAATCTGCAATGTTTCGAAAACTTGAAAGAAGTGTCAACTCGCTGTGCAGTGCTGGCTATCCTCTTGAAAGCGGTTTATCCCTGGTAGTTCAGTACATATAAGGTGACGTGGTTGTCCGCGCCGAACGAGGTTAGCCTCCTGCGACTCGGACACGGTTTTGATCGCATTGAAGGGATACAGCGCCACTGTATCGGTGCACTGCACGGCCACAGCGCGCCCATCGTGACTAGGACGAAGGCAGTTCTTCCACCTCACTTCTTCGAGCTCCCGAAGACACTCTTCCCAACAGGTAGGTGGGACCCAATCTTTCAACCCGCGAATATACGTTGAGGCTAGGGCACGGGGAACTAGTCAATGTTATTAACTCAGGCTAATTAGCAACGGTAAATTACATGTAATTTACACGTCGAGCAGAGGGGCCGGAAAAACCAGAGGTGGTGATTAGCGTGAGGCGCCCGCTACCGAACGCTGGGCGCTCGACTGGTTCGGGGTCGCGGCGTCGCATCAATCCAATTGGCTGAGCCTGGCACCTGCAAGGGAAACAATCGATAGACGAGGATCTCTCTCTATCCTCTACTGCATCTCCTCCGCGACCACAAGCCTGGCACTGCTTGACTATGAGTGATACTCCGAGCTTGGATTACCTCCACCTACTGCTTCTCAAACTGCCACCTACCCTCCCTCATCGGCAGGCCGAGAACTCCTCGTATGCATTCCATCAGTTCTCCCCTGATCCAGAGTGGGTTTCCGATGTAGGAGTCCTCGGGGCTGTGAACCGGGGGCTTGAAACTCGCCTTGGCCCTCGCACTGGCCGGCGGAACACCTTCCAGATCAAGGAGCGCGGCCCGGGCCTTACGGCACTCGTCGACGTACTCCGAAAGTACCTCTGCAAGCACCCCGAAGATGTCATTCTCTCGAAGTGGCTGGCAGATGCATGCCGCGCGGCCGAGAATATCTATGAAGATGCCAACCTGCCGGTGAGTTCATCTATACTAATGAGTGACATGGAGTCGGAACAGCGGAGACTCGGACGTGTAAAAACGTGAAGGGTACTTACAGCATGCATTCATAACTAGCTTCCCCAGACCACAAACAGCGCCTCGGACGAGGCGGGCACCGCTGCCGCAGGCTCGCATGCAACAGACTCGGAATCAGAGGAGCTGCACAACTCGGACTCTCAAGAGAGTGGCAAGGCGAAGAATCCTGCCGGCAGGCGTCCCCACAAGACGATTGATGTGCGCATCGTCGATCAAGCTCTAGGCATCGATCGGATGAATGGGAACGCAGCCAAGGGGTCAGCCAAGGGCAAGCAGACGAAAGCGAAGCGTACCAACGATGGACTTCCACGGCCAGAGACCAAACTCCTTGCCTCGTTCGAGGACTCCAACTACGAGGATCTGCCCGAGGTGGAAGACAGACGCAGGGGCGGCCATCCCGTCGAGCCGCTTCTCTTGAAGATCACTTTTCGAGCCCGGGACCCATCAATCGAAAACCCTAGGAAGCAGATCCGAATCAGATGCATCGCAAGTGCCCACTGCAAGACGAGTTGGGCCTCACCACGTAACAAAGCACGCATCCTCGACCATGCGTCAGGCTGCCAGTGGCTTCCTCTCAACTTGAGGTCAGACGTCGAAGCGTTACTTGCAGCAGAAGGAGAGGAGCGAGCAGGGTCTGAGTCGAGAGACGAGTCGACTCAGAAGAAAAGGGGTGGGAAGCGAGCACGGGACGGGACATCTTCGGAGCTAGACTCGGACTCGGACTCGGACTCGGACTCGGACTCGGACTCGGACTCGGACTCGGACGCCTCCAGTCAGTCAGAGCCAACGATGAGTGCTGCGAAGCGGGCTCGCACCGACGAATCAGGTACCGGCTCAAAACGCAGTGCACCGAGCGGCACGCAAACCAAGCTCGACATCAGCGCTTTCGTAAAGAAGGGAAAGCATGACCTGAAGAAGAGTGGGGACTCTCACCTGCTCAAGTTTGTTGTCTGCTGCGGTGTTCCCCCATCAGTCATCGACTCCGTGTTCTTCAAACAATTCGTCGCTGCCATCCAACCCAAGTACATCCCCGCTTCGTCGACAACTCTTCGCGATCTTCTCGTTCCTGCTGAGGCGGCCCGTGTCCGGGCGAAGAACATCAAGGCTTGGATCAAGAAGCGCAACTTGACCCTGTCATTCGATGGTGGCAAGGTTCGGAAGCCGCGTGGTATCTATACGGTAACCGTCACAACGCCCCGGCGAAATTCCATGCTCGCCGATCTGAACGACACCTCGGGAGTCAGTCATACGTCCAGATATATTGCCCACGAGGTTTTAGAACCTGTGCGTATCATCTCTGAGTTACTGTTGTCCATTTATATTTTAATATTCGTCGTTGGCTGTTGTCTGTCACAGGTGCTCGGTAGGATCGGTGCTGAGAAGTTCTCGGGGGTTGTCTCGGATAACACAGGCAACACTAGGCATGCACGCGAGCTCCTCATCCAGTTGCACCCGCATATCCTCAATCTTCAAGATTGCTGCCACGAGATGAACCTTGCACTTCTGCAAATCAATGACCTAGACGAGTTTAAGGAGGTACGTTCACATGGTCACACCACAAGAACACAATCCAAACTCATCGCTGATGGAATGCCTAGATGATCAGTGATGTGAAAGCTGTTCTAGCCTACATGCATCGCTCGACGTTTTCTCTTGAACAGTTCGAGAGCGCCCGGAAGACACTCAAGATCACATC
>VJXU01000111.1:0-24006 GCA_008694245.1 Ganoderma sp. BRIUMSc
GCCCGCTCGTGAGGGCGCGGCGGAGGAGGATGCGGAGTTTGCGGTGCGCGTGACGGCGCGGGTGAGCTCTGCTTGGAGGCGGGGGATGAACCCCGGGAGCATGGGTGTGCCTCCGACGACGAGGATTGTGGAGGCGAGGGTTTTGCGGAGATCGACTGGCACCTGTCCGTAACGAATGGGAATTTGAATTCGTACTCGGTAAGCAGTGAGATACACCTAAGTATATGCGCGTACCTTTAGAAGAGTATCGAGAATGACCTCAGCGACGCTACTCTCGTCCACATCTCCGCCCTCGAAGAGCACCTCCGCTGCCCTCTCCCGTACCCACCAGGAGAAGAGTGCCCCTCCCCGTGCCCGTCGGCTGCGACGGCGGCGGGTCGACGCGCATATGGAGGTCCGTCGCAGTCGAGTGTCGTCCGTAGATCGTCGCCAACGCTTGGACGCGGTCCTCCTTGAGGGCGGGGTCCATGCCCGCGAGCTGCGAGTGCGAGACGACGGAGTAGCCGGACACGGACTGCGCGGAGAAACTGCTGTCAACGTCCGCAGACACGCGCGAGAACTCAGACTCAGACAACGCGGGGTCGCTTGGCGGCAGGTCGTGCTCGGACGGCCCCGGTGACATGGGGTTCGACTGAGAGGGCCCGCCCGCGCCGTCGGCGTCGATGGGCTCGCCGACGAAGCAGATGCGCGTCTTGATCTCGTCGACGAGCTTATCGGTGAGGATATCTTGGGGCACGCGGATGGATCGGGAGGCGGCCGGGATGTTCATCGTCGCGCTGAGGGAGGTTGCTGGAGGGATGTAGGTGCCGAACATGAGCAGGAGGGCTTTGATGTGGTTGGAAAGTCGGGCACCGGCCAGTGGGGTGGTACGGAGGTGGGGGTATAGTGGACGACATGAGAATATCTAGGAGGCATCGTGAGGGAAAGGGGATCGCACGATAGAGTGGCAGACGTACAGGAAGTACGGTAGACTCGAGGTGTCCACAATCAAGGACGAGTCCAGTAACGCGGCCTGCGGCTAAAAGGGCGAGCAGGTGACTTGACGCGAAGGATATTGAAGGCACCTACCCCACCTTCAGAATAAAGGACACATCGTACAAAGACAATGGCCGTACCTGAAGATTATTGAACAATATTCGCGCCATGGCCTCCTTTATGTGAAGGGGAAGTAGCGGATGTTCGACCAAGATGACTTTACGAGACTTTGGGTCTGTCAAAAGAGAACTTCAATGGAAGTGAGGGAGACAGCTTGAGGATGAGATTGCAGACGTACTTGTGGAAGACGGAGCGTAGAGATGCCTGGAGTTTTGCTTCGAGTATTCGGTCCTCCTCGAGCCTCTCAGAAGGCTTTGAAGCGCGATTGAGAGTCCATAGAGGCTCTCCAGTATCTCCTCCGGTACAAAACACGTCTCTTGGCTTGCCTTCCCCGCTGAAGCCTACTTTCCATATACGAGAGCCGGGGTCAAGGATGATCCTGTCCTCCGTTCCGTAGAGCGAGTGCCTTCGAGTGGTTTGGTAGTGAGGAGAGGATTGGACGATATGGGAAGCTGCTATGCGAGAAGTTGTAGGCGTTCCCGTCGGAGTGGAGGGTTCGTGGGCGGTGCTAGTTGGCCTGCGAGGGGTGGTTGGTACTGCAGCCATGATTCAACGTGCCAAGCCCAGGATGAGATTGCCTAGTGCAGCTCGAAACTCTGAGTCACAGAGAATACGGGGCGACACGAGCAGCCAAGAGGTGCAGTTAGAGGAAAGAAGACAGCGATGAGAGTCAGAGAATACTGGGCACAACTTTGCGAGTGGCCAGGAGCTCGTAGACGCCCTCTGCATGAGATTGGTCCAGAAAAGGAAAGGGCGGGACTGATGCGCCTTGTGGGCGGGCTCTGCCAGGAACGCCCAAGGCTCTGATGGCAGACACAGAACCTTGCCGAGGGCGCGCCCCGCATCTGCTTCTCCTACCACCATGGTATCCACGTAATTCTCTCTGTGAATTCGCGCATTCCTCATCATTACACCGGAGCACCTCAGTCAACTAAGCCTTGCTCTGCTTGCTATCGCTTGAGGCTCTGCGGTGCGAAGTAACTTCATCTCCAAGTCGCCTTTCTGGACTGCCTTCTGCGGCTTTGGACCATGCTCGTTCGACGACGCTCTTTGATTGTGTTTGCGCTGGCCGTCTCGTTTATGCTCATTGCGAGCTACACCATTGCATCCAGGTGCGTACACTCGTCCAGTCCTCCGTCGTCCGTGTCAAAGAAGCGGCAGCATCCTCTAGCCTTCGCATCCGCAACTTCCTCTCCTACTCCACCCGCCCTCTCTGGGACAAGCCGCTAGGTCCACATGTCATCATTCCTCACTACTACGCCGAAGGTGTCCCCTTCAACGCCCATCTCTGCGCCCTCCACGGCTGGACCGCACGCGACCCCAACGAGATCCCCGATGTCTGGGACGCCGTCCTCTTCTCCTCCGAGCTTGATCTGTTCGAGATCCGCCTGCACGAGCTCGCGCCCGTCGTCTCCAAGTTCTTCGTCGTCGAGGCCGACCGCACCTTCACTGGAATCCCCAAGAACCTCACCTTCGCCGCCCATGCAGACCGCTTCGCCGAGTTCTCCGACAAGCTCGTCCACTCCGTCTTCAACGCGCGCACGCTCAATCCCGGCGAGAGCCCCTTTGTCAACGAGGGCAACCAGCGCAGACATATGGACACCCTGCTCCGCGCGCACATGGTCGACGACAGGGCCAAGGGCAAGCTGCCCGTGCTGCCGCTCGTGATCTTCTCCGACGTCGACGAGATCCCGTCCGCACATACTGTGCAACTGTTACGGCACTGCAAGGCCCCCAGCCCCATGCACCTCCAGATGCGCGAGTACTTGTACTCGTTCGAATGGCCTGCAGGCGACGGGAGCTGGCGTGCGCAGGTGCACCAGCTGGGCATGCCTGGAGACAGCGGGTACAACCACGGGCAGGTCGCGGATTCGATGCTCGCAGACTCGGGGTGGCATTGCACCTTCTGCTTCCGGTATCTGCACGAGTTTGCGGAGAAGATGACTGGTATGTCGTGCTTGTTGTCGAGGGGGCCTGTGCTCTGCTTGATAGCGCGAACGCAGGATACTCCCATGCGGATCGAGTTACGGACGACTCTTTGCTTCGGCCCGAGAGGATACAACAGACAATATGCGAAGGGAAGGACATCTTTGGGATGCTACCGGAAGCGTACAAGGTATGTCACGCTATTCACCTCTGATCCGCCTTGTATTGATTGTTTCCCAGTGGAAGGATTTGCTTGCTCTTATGGATAAGGACGCGTGAGTACCTATCTGGCACGGCATACAGCCTCATACTGAATGAACAGCTATAGGTCACCATCGGCTGTACACATTCCCAGATACCTCATCGAAAACAGCGACAAGTACAAGTTCCTACTACCAGGCGGATGCATACGAGAACCCTGAAGGTCCGCCCCCAACATGCTTGCATTCGCAATGCCTTGGCTGACCGTGGCGTTTTTCCAGACGACACTAATCGGAACGGCTGTACTATAGTATCTATGACTGCACCTTGGACAATTTCTTGCTTTCTTGCACATCCTGACTGGATACCCAATCGCACACTCGTAATGCTTTCCATACGCGACAACAGAGAAGTATGCATGATGTCCGTCCAGTTATAAAACAAAGGCACAAGCAGAAACCACGGCAACCCTCTCGAAGACTCATTTCCCCGTGAGGCTCTCCAGCCCGTACTCGCTGTCGACCCCACGGTCGATGTCGTTGAACGGGTCGCGCATGCTGCCGACCTTCTCGCGCCACAGTTGGGTATAGAGCTTCTTGATCTTCTGCAGCTCCGCGTCGAGGGCTGCCGCTTTTGTCGCGAGTGCCATGAAGGTCGCGTGTTGTGCCTCGAGTGTCGACACGATCGCTATATGCGCACAGACGTCAGCATCCATCCTCGCATGATCGAGAGTTGCTCTGCGCAATCCTCACCTTGTGGTGTATGTTGTGTTTGAGTGGCCGACGCCAATTTACGCTCAATGTTCTGTACGGATCAAGCTCAGTCCACGCACGAATCTACCTGCTTTCCACCAGAGGATGAGAAGGCCTACCTCGATCGTCGCCTTGTACCACCGCAGCCGCTCGCGGATCTGCTCCGCGACGCGCGTGAAGAACTCGAGCGGGAAATTCGCGTGCGTCTTGAGGTACTGTCCGTGCTGCTGCGGGTTCCGGAAGCCCTCGATGATACGCGTCGCGACGATCGTGTCCTGGACCGTTTGCTCCGCCTTAAGCTTGAGGTCCCGTGTGTGCTGCACGTCGGACCCCAGGACGGAGATTGCGCCGGCGAGGACCTAGACAGATGTGACAGGGGAGGTGCGATTGGTTAGATCTCGACACGAGGCACAGACGTTGGATCACAGGTCAGGACGGGAGGTGAGATGCGTACCTTCTGGACGGAGCGGATCTCCTCCTGGCCCTTGAGTGGCTCCTCGCCGAGCTTGCGCTGTTTGAGGTCGTTGCATATTTGGATCCGAGACTGGAATTGCCCACTAGGTGGCGACGCAGGTCAGGTGCCTGTCTCTCCCCTATGGTTATGAAATGGAACGTACTCGAGAGCTTCGAGACCCTTCTTCACATCGTCCGAGAGATCATTGAATTTCGTAGATTTTGTGAACAGAGGAGTGCCCAATGGTTGAGCACTACAATGACAGTGCGTACGTTAGGTCGCATATGCATAGTAGTGCAGAGGCGGACTCACGGTTGCTGCACAGCAGGCTTTCCCCACAATCCTGACCCTCCCGCTTGTGTCCCCGCCGTCGATGCGAAGAAATTTGGCTGCGTAGCCTGAGGCTGCAGCGTGCTCCCGAACCCTCCCAAGGTGCTCTGCTGCGCGGGTTGTGTCTGCGCCGTACTCCCAAATAGCGTGCCGCCCGTAGTCCCGCCGAACAGCGGCTTTTGTTGCTGCTGGTTCACCGCCCCGAACAAGCCTCCTCCCGCAGGCTGTTGTTGCTGCTGCGGCTGCTGCTGTCCGAACAGGCCGCCGGCAGGTTGTTGGGTGGTCGACTGGCCAAACAGCCCTGTTGCTGGTTGCTGCTGTTGTTGCTGCTGCTGCTGTGGCTGGCCAAATGCCCCGCCTCCAAACAAGGACGTCCCCTGTGCTGGCTGTTGTTGTTGGCCCTGCTGCTGAGTATTCTGGCCGAACAAGTTCGTTCCTGTCGCCCCCGTGTTCTGAGTAGTGGATCCGAAGAGTCCGGTTCCCGCGCCTGTGGTCTGCGCCGTAGACCCAAACAAAGATGTTCCCTGTGCCGGCTGGTTCTGCGTCGCAGGTTGCCCAAATCCACTGAACGCGGAAGTCGTCCCCTGTTGCTGTGGCTGCTGCTGCGTGGCTCCAAACAGCGCTCCGGCAGGCTGTGTCGTGCTCTGCCCGAACAATCCACCTGTCTGACCGGCGGGCTTCCCACCGCCGAAGAGTGGACTGAGTCGAGGCACTTCCAGTGAGTTCACAAGATACCGAGGCAGATGAGCGCGACGCACTTTGCAGGATTCGGATTGCTGAAAGCCATTGCGTTGCTGCGCGCTCTCCCGGTAATCTTTACGAATATGCAAGGTGCAGGCCCGGCCCTGGGCAGTAGGTATACAGTCAAGCGCAGCGCACAGGAGCAAGTGGCGGAGGACAACCTCGCGTACTCGCACACGCGCTTCCACCGAAGATGAGCACGTGATGCGAGGACCATTAGGCGCCTAGAGCTGGCATTTGTTTCACCCGTGCATGTAACCACCCCGCGTTTTCCTCCCGCTCCACCCCCTTCTTCCCCACTGCTTACCGTGGATGGTCTAGCAGCAATTTTGAGTCGTTGGTGTGGGCCGGGGAATGCATGCTTACGCATTCAGGCAAGTCGCTGTATGCTCTGAATGACGTCGCCCATCGCCAAATATTATCCCTCACTCTGGCCCTCGTCGCCGTGCTTTTCGCAACACATGTCATTGCTGCGCACTGTATCGACACCTAGCGGACTTGAACCGAGGCCCTCATTCGGAACGCCGGCCACAGGGTCTTCTGCGGGCGGAGGTCTGTTGGCTGGACCCGGAGAAACGCCAATGTTGGCTACGACCATCCTCCCTCTGCGCAACAAGGTCATTTATCGTCTGCCTCAGGAGACAAGTTGTGAGCGGATGTATGTCCGCGGAAATATTCTCGTGTCAAATACGCTCCGGTATGTACTAACCTACAAGTAATTCCCGGAACTACTGAAACGCGTTGTCGACCTTGCGTCGCACCTCTCCATGTTGGCCATTGGAACTGCCGAAAGCCACGGCAACCACGAAAGGAGATGGTCGTACCGCGTGTCCCTGCCCTGTTCATAACCCGGCCGGCGAGACACCGTATGTGGCAAGTATCATATCGCCTCGTGCATCTATTGATATCTTGTTTTATGTTCGCCGTCGTCCCTTTACGGCGACTTCGAATTCGACATCGCAACAAGTACCAATGCACAAACTTCACGCCGCGTTTGTCCACGCGCCCACTCGTCTCGTTAGGCCCCAAATATCCCAATTGAGAGTGTCCGCTCTTCCAGGTCTCTGGTAAGCGCCTTCCTGCGTTCAGTACCCCGGCCAAGCCAAGCCATTGCATGTGGTGATTTAGCCAACCGTTCAGAGTGGCCGACCGGCAGTGTCTTGACAGTTCGTCACATATGCACGGCATGAAACTCGATGGTATGTCGCCGATCTCTGTCCTGCGTTGCGTCCGGTTTCACCGGAGGCCAGTGTTGATAAATGCCTCCCGCGTCGCGTTTGTAGGACCGTGTGTAGGTCCACTTCCCATGTGCTGGTCGTCATACCAGCGCATTATCACCGACAACCATCATACCACGATGGGGCCGGATCCAGGACGGAGCGCGGGCGATATCCAGCGGACTCTGCAGTATTACGGATGCAACATACATTACGTTGGTGTGTGCCCTACACGAGCCGCTCACTGTAGTCTCACCGTGCGATATCTGACCCGCGATGCTTGTGTCGACCTGACGGAATTGATGCCCCACGATGTCGCTACCAGACGACGAACAGTCAATGATGCCCACATCCATGCTGCTACGCCCGCGTGCACACAGGGATGGCCTGTGAGTCCGCCCAAGTAGAACCAAACCCAGAGATGCAGTGTCCTCCGAGCGCAGCATCGGGTCGAACCTGTCACTGAACATGTGAGTGGCCCACCTCCGACCCCACTCGTGAGATACGCTGAAGGAACTGTCTGGGCTCAGAGAGCAGTGCGATTTCATCGCACGGACGAGCCACGGTCCCGAACATGAGAGGTGAGTACCTTTTTGGTCCCTTAAGCGAAAAGCCCGCTTCCCGATGTGTTGCAATTCGACGGGCGTTCCGTCGCTACCCTCGTCTCTGACCACGTTTGCACCGCGAGGACTTGCGACAGGGGAGGGGCACGACGGCGAGATGGGGCCTCCCGTCGCCACGTTGTTTAACCTTCGCAACGTGTATAGCTCCACAACGGTCGGGTTTGAGTGCGGTCACCGAGGCGAGCACATCCCCGGCCCGAGTTTGGAAATTGGCATCACCAGCTTGTCGCAGTGGCTGTCCACTGCTGCGCCGTGCACGAAAGCTTGAGCCTGAACAGTCTCGGCCGGTGTTGCGGGAGCTCTTCGGTTAGGACTTGTGGTCTTGAACGGCCCAGCCTGAGCTCCTTCGTCCGCCATATGCACATGGGCAGCTGGCTGTGACTGGCGGCGTTCTGATAGAGCGAACCTCCTGCTAGATTTTTGCTTTGCCATTGATTTGAACATGCGGTCTCCACATGGCGAAATCTGGACCCTCTAGGTGCTCCGAGGACGATGCTGCGAGTGTTCCCGCGAGCCGCGCGATGTCGTCAGCAAACGGGTATCTCCTTGAGAGATGGTTCATCCAAGCTGGATGCCCGATCACCCAAAAGTATGACGACACGCAAGGCGTCGCGTGGCCGCCGCAGTTAGGGTTCTATTGTATGCTCGCATGGGTCTGCACGCAAACCTAGTCGGCAGCACAGAAAAGGCAGGGTTCGGGGACGAAAAGGTTATCGGAGCTCGGCTCAACCTCATCCTGGAACATTCGCCACCGTAGTTGGGCTTCTTTTCCCCTTCGTACGCCCGACTTGGCTCAGTCCGCCTCCGGGGCTGTTTTCTCCGAAGCTGCCAAACTTACTGTGTACAAAAGTCCAGTACGGCTTACGACGCGTCGGCGTGAGAAGCCTCCGTTGTCGTTCCTATTCTCCGCCGCACTAGTAACTATGCCAGTGGCACGCCCCTGCCAGCGTGTGCGGCGGCCGCACCCCAAGACTGACGTCCGACAGTGCGGCTTACCTCCGTAACATTGCAACGAAACACACAAGGGCGCGAACTTGGAAGTAGGTTTTCTTGCAACGGGCTTGCCGAGCTCGGGATCAGCGCGCAATATCGAGTGCCATCAGGCCCGTGTTTGGACGGCGTACCGGCCCGGAGTCCAGCCCGCTCCTGCCGCTGCTGGACAGGAATTCGAAGCTTGGACAAGGATGATTCATCCGTGTCCGGGATGAGTCGATGAAGTCCGAGGCCTCGTGTTGGGCGACAGGTATGGACCGACGAGACAGCGTGAGCTCGTGGGGGTCGCACGCCTATGGTTCTTGGATATTATAGTCCTACATCGGGTGACGTGGGGAGCACTCCGATCATCGTATCTTGGGAGTGCGCCCCTCCGAATCCGAAGTGGGACTCGTCCGACGCTGCTAGGATGATGAGGAAGCCCGAGGGCCACTGCAAGGGCCAATTCCAAAATCAGGTTGACCCTCGGGCTGCGTTTGGGCTGCGTCTTGGGTTCGGTAAAAAAGATTCGCAGCCTGGCTACGCCTATTCGGAGGCCGTGGAGCACTGTCTGTTTGGGTGCCTTGATGTGGAAGATGTCACGCTCGCTATGCCTCACCAGCGAGCCCAGAGTTCGCCTTAGTTCTCGCCGTAAGGTATGGCACAATGGCACCGCCGTGGCGAGCTGCTGGCACATTGTCATGGTCGACAGAACTCATCATTAGGACATACGGGTGCCGCATCTTCCATCGATTGTCCTGACGTGTTCACGATAATAACGATATTTGTTCTGATGCATGTTCGTGTCGGATGAAAACGGGTTCGAATGTCATGTTCAACTATGGTCGTGTACCCTGCTTGAAAGTTGAAGAAGCGTAAAAAATGATGCCGTTTGAATTGTCTCGTCATTCCGCCATTGTTCCCCAATACAGCTGGGCCAAGGTCAGAGCTGAATGTCTCACTGTTGTCGATGGCGAGGACGCTGCCCCAGAAAACGACCAGGGACCGCGGTGCAATTGATCACGGCCAGAACGAGGATTTCGGGCGCTCAAGTTTGGCGCCAGATTAGGTGCCTAGATATCAGAGATCTCAGAGCTATGCCAAGATCTCCCTCCTCTTCCACTCCTTCCCACTGAATATCGCAGCCCGACACGCCCTGTCAACTGCTCCCAGCCAGCGAAACCACTCCTTCTCTCCACGGCTGAGAGTCCAAGCCGACTTACTCTCAAGCTAAGGGGCCGAGGAGACCGTGGAAGGGCTGAAACAAACCGGCGGGTGCACGAGTGTCACAGGTATGTCGGCCGGATGACTGACTTGCAAGCCTCCGCCTCGACCCTGCCCGCGCCAACAGGTTACTGGATGCGTCATGTTCCCGTTTTTCACACGTGGCCGACGACCAACGAAAGCGAGGAGGCGACGGCAGCCGAGGTGTCGGGGATTTGCCACGCGACGCCATGCGGACGAAGGAACAAACGTATTCAAGCGTCAAGGTCGGAATAGAAGTCGAAAGAGGGACCCGAAAGTTTCAGTGAGAGTACGCGAGAGGCCTGGCGGCGCGCCGTTCGCGCCGTGTGCCTCCGCAAGCGAACTGCCAGCCAAGGTGTGCAGCCTCCCGCGAAAGCCGCTGTCGCAGAAACCCGCCCAGATTGGGCTGTTCTCGCCCGGCGCGCGCCACATATTCGTCCCCATCACTGCTCCTCCAACCTTGAGCCAAAAAATCAAATCCACGGCGGGTTCCCCTTCCCGACTTCTGCAGGAAGCCTCTCTGGTTCCCTGGTTTCCCATCGCGACATCACGATAAGATCATCCACAGAACCGTGCGTGCTTGTCAGAGCTTGTCACGGCCGCCCGTCTGGGCTTTAGCGCTGGTCGACTCTTGGGACGTCCGACAATTGGAGCTGAATGCTCATAAATCGCTTACATCGTTTAGACTGACTTGAGAGCCAGCGATAGCGCGAGACGATCGTAATTCGATCCCAATTTTTCTTCCCTTACCGGCACTCCACTAACACCTGGGACAATGGGCGATCGATGCAGCCAATGTCTCGGGGACCCTGAGTCAGTGACATTGACCTGAGCCTGTAGACTGTTGCCAGCCGAGGACCGCAGGCCAATGGTTATGAAACATTGCCATCCGTCCAGGAAAGTTGAAGCATTAATATTGCCGTCCAGTGTCACGCATTTCCGACCACGCCCGCTGGGCACGGCACGAAACGGGATGCAAAAATACGATGATTCAGGTGAGCGCAGTCGCCGCCTGCCTCCGCTCGTTGTGGCACTGTAGGTCCGTGACTAGTGCGACGCGGGCCGTCATGCATCGCGGGCTCCGAACCTAGCGGTGATGTCCTCGCAGGTTGGCCGCAACGTACGACGAAGAACAGAGAACACAGCGACAGGCTGCGGACGTCGAAAAACGCGGTTCCGGATGGAAAGGCTGTGAGGTCATCGTATTCGGAATGCGAGGCTACCAAATGTAGCTGACCTGAGTCGGCTGGACTGGGCACGGGGGCAGGAGGCCTGATGAGGGCCCCGCCAGCGCGGGTGAGGCTGGGCAGTCGGGAGCGCGGGAACGCGTGAGCCTAGTGCAAGGGTCCTGAGTGGGGGCGACATTAGTCCAGTCCGAGACACGGTCCATGGCGACGGGTCTCTCTCATCCAAAGCGGGTGGAACCTGACGTCGGATAGCCACGGGCCTGAAACGCGAAACACGTTCGGGGCCTCTGTGCCAGTTCTGTGCCCTCGTCACCGCAACCGTTACGGTCCTCGCATCGCGTATCTCCAGCCCAGAGCGTCCGCTCTACTCACGCTGACCCTGACGCTCTGCCAGCCTTCCTTGCCCGATTAACATTAGCCGCACGTGGGGGAGCGGCACGGTGCGAAGCCAATATTGCGTTCATGAGCGTTGTGTCATATAAAGCTGAACGCGATGGCCCCCAACTCACCACCGACATCGTCTTCTGCACACTCGCCCCCCACCGCCTCATACTCCCTTTCTCGTCTCTCCTCTTTCATCCGGCTCGAAGCCTTACCATAGTCTTTGGCTTTTTCCTATCAATAAGGGCCCGAGCGGTTCTCTGAACACAATCATCTTACCCTCCCATACTCCCCGAAGCACTTCCTTGCCATGGACCCGAGGGTACGTGCTCCCCGTGTCGTCGTCGCGAGCGGGTCCTGACGTACACGCGGTCGCGCAGTACCAGCAGTCCAGCAGCTCCCGCAACGACGACTCCGACGGCGAGGGCTACGTTCCCCGTACGCCGCGCCGCACCCCGATGGCTTGTACGTTCTGCCGAGGTAAGCCTGACCCATTCGCGTACCCGTCGCATCCGACATCCGTCGTCAACCCGCCCGGAAGCGTTTGAATGTCGCGTTGTCGGCCTTTTGTCGTCCCCGCTGACGCGTTTCTCGGTTGTCGTAACAGGCCGTAAGCTCAAGTGTGACGGCCGGCCTATTTGTGCAAACTGCAACCGTCGCGGACTCGCGTGCGCGTACGTGCCTGTGTGAGTGGTGTTCTGCCTCGGGCGCGCTGACCGCAGCCAGCCGTGCACGCTACTTACTTACCCGACCCGCTCTGCACCAGGTCCGCGCAGAAGCCTTAAACCTTCAGCACGGCGCGAGCCCGCGCCAGGCTCATCGCAAGCCCTGAAAGCGACACCGCCGCGTGCGCGCGCGTTACCACATGCTCCCCTTCGGTGGCCGCACCCGCCGTCGGGACGGTACGCCGGCGCCTCGACTCGCACTATCCTTGGTTCAACCCAGCGCAGGCGCGCTCTGAATTTGCTTGCCCCGGCTCGACTACTCGACTCCTCATCTCTGCAATTCGCTGTTATATTCTTCGTTCTGCTCTCGCACCTCCCTGCCTCTCTCTCCTCTCACCGTTATCGTCATTGACACTCTTAGGATACAAGCCCTCCTAGTCGCGAACGGCCGCGTGTTTGCCAATGTGCCTGTCGCACTGTAGCTATAGATCTAGACGCAAGTCTCGTCGTCCGTTGCATTACGTACCTCTCTCTCAAACTCTGACTCCCGGTGTTCTTCGTATACTTAGCTTAGCGTACGTGCTCTATAATTGCTAATGACTGCGACAGCGCAGCGTGCATAAGTAATCCATGAATGCCTTTGCTACACACGCTTCCAGAAGCCCCGAAGGCTAAACTCGCGTGCGCAACCAGCCCGATCGTCTCCTGCGATCGCCTCTCGTGACGTAAACGGAGAGCCTTCGATTCGAACTTCCCTCGGCTGCCGGTCACTCTTCTGTTCTGTTCTGCATTCGGTCTCCATCGCGAGCCCATTCCGCCGACCCTGCTGCTGCGACTCGCAGAAGCACTCGGGGACGAAAATGAAATAATAATCAATCGAATCCCCAGACTGTCGGGATTGAGTAAAGATACACAACCGATATACGTGACGAGCCTCGACCTCACCACTTATCTCGCTACCCCTCAGAATCCATGATGGTGGTAGAACCTGTGAGCCGTGTGATTGTCAGCCAAAGACCATCGTCAGGGCAAGCCGCAGCTCCTCCTGCCCCTCCCCTCGTCAGCAGCGATCACCAGGTAACGAGGCCTGGCCAGCACTGTGGGCCGAGGAAGACGGGCACGGATCACGCAGAGACGGATGCGGTGGAGATGTGGGGGCAGCAGCCGCACCTCCTCCTCGCGGCAGGGGGCCAGAGTGGGCACACGCACCTCTGGTTCCCGTTCTCCAGATACCCCATCGCGGTGTTGTAGTCGCCCTCGTGCTCGTGCACGTACCCCGGCGGTGCGTACGACCTCGGCACGATGCCCGGTGCGTTGAGACTCGTGATTGTAACCCGCTCGCTGATGAATGGCTCGACAGACCCCGGCGGGGCTGGGGCAAAACCGGGCGCCTCGAACTGGGATAGCGCGAGGGCGTACTGCAAGGGGATGACATCACGGGTCAGGCCCGCAGCCCCGCGCGGGGGGGGCGAGACGAAAGATGGCGAGACCGCAAAGTAGCAGCAGGGGAGATGAATGCCACCGCCAGGAGGGTCGCAGGCGTACGTGCGATCGGGAAGCGTAGGCCAAGTCCGCAGGCGTGTCCGGAATGACAAAGTCCGGCGCAGGGTTGGCAGCGGGGCCCGGGTCGAGCGAGGGTTCCAAACATTGCAAGATGCACAGCCAAGTCAGCCACACTATGCACACACATGCGGTTGCGCAAGAAGAAAACAGCATATCGTGATTAGGAAAGTTGGAGCCACAGAGGTGGGAAGCAAAAGCAGGGGATAGGCGATGCGCTAACATTACTGCGAACAGACTCACCCTGACGGAGAAGCGGGGAAAGAGGAAGCCCAGCTTGAGAGACTTCTTGACTTCGAGCTCGCCCTGGAGGACTCGCGTTCCTGGTTCTGGTGCGCCCTCGTCCGACGGCCAGAAGAACGCACTCCCAACACTCTCGCGAAACACGTTGTTGCTTCGGCCAGCCTTGTCCGGATTGTCTAAAGTTGCATGAGAGCCGACAAGACGCACACGGACGAGGTGGAGGCGGACAGCCGAAGGTGTGGCGAGAAGGTCGAGGGCCTGCTCATCGCGGGCCTTGAGAGTCAGCGTGATTGGAATGGGACTGCCGAGCGCATATGAGAGCTAGGTTGTGCGTGCGGATAGAGTTCGGAAACGGAGGCCGGGAGATCAGCTTCTCCCATCATTTCCGTGGACATGAATCGAAGGATTAGAGCTCACCGGCGTAGCTACTGCCAGCTGGGATAGAAAAACACTTTGACTTAGAACCATTATACAGAATGGTTTACGCATACACACCGTGCATTCCAGCTCAACTTGGCGAGTGTCGAACAGAACCCCTGCGACCTTCACGGGCGTGAACACTTTCCAACCCCCCGGATCACCCTGCGGTCCGATAAGCGGGCTTTCCTCTCTGTATGAGAGTTCGCGCAGAGGAGAGGGTGGCTCTGCTCGAATGAGCGGGAGGTAGACAAACGTGGTTGCCAAGCTGATCTTCGCGTGCAAAAAGTTAGCGTTCAGTAGCTTACGATAGATTCCAGACGCACGCTTGGTTAACCCTCAAGGAACTCTTCTTCACAGTGACGACCAACTTGTAGTCGATGTACGCCGGACTTGCACGCTCCGAAAAGCTGGGAGGAAGAGGAAACGTCTGCGAGGCCTTCTTTCCCCGTTCAGGGAAGGCGGCGTCGCCTGGAAGCGTGATGGAATATGGATAGGACTGTTTTCCCTTTGGCTTAGGCGACGCTTTCCCATTCCACAACTCGTTCGTAATGTCTAGAAATCTGATCTCGTCCTGACCAACAGCGGTCACTCCACCGAAGACCTGCGTGAGTTTAGTTTCGAAATACCACCTTCTGATAACAAGGGTCGGAATTGTTCTGCGGCGAGGGAGCAACGCACCGACACAGTCAGGGCCTTTGCTCCGTCGGCCTTATCGAAGTCGACCTCGACCGTCCCAGACACAGTATCACGATCGAAGAACAGCGGAAGCTGGTTCTCTCTCGACCGGCTCTTCACCTTCAACCATAGCCAAGGGCGCAACTTCGAATCTTCGAGTTTGACGGTCTGCTCGGTGTCCTGTGTCCGTGATCGCGGCGAATACGTTGGAAGTTCCGGATCGGCCTGGGATGCAGTCGATGAGGGAGGCATATCGACGGAGATAGATGTCCCAGAATTGTCGATCATCGAAGGTCCGGTGTGGGCGTAGGAGAGTCGCGGGTGCTGGACCTGCGAAAGGGACTATGGTGGGCTGTGGCAAGTTAGTGTTGGTCGGGCGGGCGCAAGGTTCAGGCACAGCGACGCCTTGATATCCTCGTGCTCTGACATTTGAAGTATGGTGGGAGGAGATCCCGCGGTTCTGGGTTGCGAACGAAAGGGTCCAGTAACGTACAGGCGTGCTTACCAGCCCTCACGACCACAACCAACGTGAACCCATCCACCCCAAGTCCATCCTCCATCTTTCCGCACCGATATCACCTTCGTAGCAATGCAGGCTTGGCAAACTGACACGGCGAACAGAAGTCCAAGAGCATGGGAAAGAGTCCCTGCGTACCACACACATTGAAGGGCGGTAAGGCGGTATATTTATTGGCGATCGAGAGTCGAAGGCGGAGATACATATGGCATGATATGGTGGATGGAGGGTGGAGAGAGACAAGCCGTCGTCCTGCGCAGTGCCGTCGATGCCAGACGAAATTCACAAGCGCGTACGGCGTCTAGACGCGTCACTGCACGCGTCCGCCAGCTCTTGCAGACGTACCCTCTTTCCATCACCGTGACAACTCCGCTTTCAACTGGCCCTGCTCTAGACTCGTTTCCTTCGTCTCTGGCAATCGGGTCACCGCAGATTCACTGCAGAGTCAACTTCGAGTGCAGCTGCTAACTCTCAAAAGATGAATCTGTCTCGACGTTGCTGTAGCATGGGTCCTGGCATCTCCGGTTCCGCAACCAAGGTTTTACACTCTTCCACAGTACACTTCCGCGCTGCGTTGCACACGCCCGCAAAAAAAGTAAGCAAGCTCGAAGCATAACATTCGTCACGCACACACAGCAACGATACTAATCCGCTGCGCGGTAGCCACCTTTCCCAGTGGTCGCAGATCTATCTCGCATCATACACCCCCTCAAACCCATTCCTGTCCGCACGCTGTTCCACCGATGGTTTTCGCCAGAAGACTACATTGACCTTTCCGACGCCCGCGGTCTCGTCGTGGATCCGGGGTCCACTCCTCCGGATTTTGGTCTGGACGAAGTGGATGAGGCGAATATGCCTTACATCATGTACTGGCGCAAGAGCGAGCTACGCAAAGACCAAAAACAGCGGCAACTAACTTACTTCCCCTTCCCCGTCAACACGCGCGGCTTCCTCTACTTCTGGCAGCACCCCACCCTTCCCCTCGCCAGCGGCATCCGCTTCCGGATAGCCCAGAAACCTACTATCAATGGGTTTTTGCAAGGCAGAGACCTTCAGACACCGTATGGCGGCTCGTGGCATATACCACTCATTGCACTCGCCTCGGCAGACCGATTTGATGTCCTTAAAGACATCCTCCAGGGCGACGGTTTCGTACCACCACAGCTACTCGAGTATTGCGCACAGCTGAGGCGGAGGAGCAACATTGGCCAGTGGTCGCAGCTCGTATTCATGAGGGGACAACCGTTCTACTTGGACCTAGGAACCCCACGGAGCAAGATCTTCCTTGTCGGGCCGACCGGTATCAATAGCGTTCCCCTAGATGTCGGCATCTTCGCGGGAATGAAGTACCCTTTCAAGTGTGCGTATCTCGCAGGCGAATTATGCAGTTTCAGCGCTGACTTGCGTTCGCACTCGCAGCTGGCGTCGTGTCGTGTCGCTTCGAGACCCGCCCATCCAATTCGGTGGCGATGCGAGTGCTGCGCGTCATCGAGCCAGTCAAGTTTGTCGACGAATACGACGGCGGCGTGAACCAGCCTCAGCCAGGCCAACTTGTCACAGTCAATGGACACCTGCGACGATTCCTGACAAATAGGATTGATGACGGGCCGTCTCTGTTGAGACAATGGCAGTATACCAACAACAAAGATCCGTTCGCCTGGTCTTGGTCCCAGTAAGTGACGATATCAACTCATCCGGAGGAGGCGTTACTGATGCGAAAGTACGCACTTCGTGGTTCAGATTACAGCATAAGGCTGGTGATGATTGGGTGTTTCCCTGGAACGCCAGGAAGCTTACATTTTAGGTCAACCGCATGCATAACATGTCTTTTTTCGCCGCTGTTCGTTGGGGCCGTACGAACGCGGCCGGGATAGCATCGTTTTGTTGCGTTACCTGCAGCATCGTTGTAAACACCACCTGTGTCCCTAATAGCATCACTGCTCATCTCGACAGCTTGTAAGCCATAGTTGCACTGAAGCTATGCCTCTCACAGGCTTTCGTTTTGGACTAGATTAGTGCGAGCGTTGTAAGTATGTGACGGGATTTTCGTGGCTATCCCGGTCCGTGCGGATCCCCGCGTAAGCGCCCGTTGGGTGTCTGTGGGCGTCTATCTTATCAGCAAATTGTGTTTAGGTCTTGCGAGCCTCGACTCATCCGTGCTGCATCCCGCCTTCTTCTTGTCCTCCACCATGGCTGAGATTCACGATCAGTTCGATACCATCCTCATCCTAGACTTTGGCTCCCAGGTATGTTAGAACGCTGGTTTCTGAAATCCAAGCTGAAGGACATTCACACAGTACAGCCATTTAATCACCAGGAGATGTCGTGAACTGAACGTCTACGCGGAGCTCATGCCCTGCACCCAAAAAATCAAGGACGTGAAGTTCAAGCCAAAAGGTGCGTGCCCAGGACATAACACGCATTCTTCAAACATTAACCCATGTGTTTTCATCTAGGTATCATTTTGTCCGGATCGCCGTACTCGGTTTACGACAAGGACGCGCCGCATGTCGATCCGGAGGTGTTCGAGCTCGGAGTACCCATTCTTGGCATCTGTTATGGCCTTCAGGTGGGCCCCGACCGTTCTTCGACCTTTCTCGCCTGTCTGAGCGAATGCAAGTAGGAGATGGCATGGAACATGAAGGGCAAGGTCGCCAAATGCGAGCATCGCGAATACGGTTTCGCGGAGGTCCAGATCTCTCAGATAGGGGGCGAGAATAATGGCGCGGATGCCCTGTTCAAAGGCATCGGGGACCAGCTTCAGGTTCGTTAATGCCAGTGTCGTCTCTGTGCGTGATCCGAGCCCAACCCCTGCGCGCGTCTCAGGTTTGGATGTCGCACGGGGACCAGCTCTCCGAGATGCCTGAGGCGTTCCACATCATCGGACGCACCGCAACCGCACCATATGCCGCCGTCGCACACAATTCCAAGCCATTCTACGGGATCCAGTTCCACCCCGAGGTCACACATTCGAAACGCGGAAAGGAGGTCATTGGAAACTTCGTCATCGGCATTTGCGGATGCAAACAACACTGGACGATGGTGGGTATTGACCTATCTTAACATGTTCACTGGCGTATAGTGCGGGCGCTGATAAGGTTTGATTCAGGAAGAGTTCATTGGAAAGGAGATTGCGCGCATTCGTGAGATCTGTGGACCTAAAGGCCGAGTGATTGGAGCCGTTAGCGGCGGCGTCGATAGTTCTGTCGCGGCGAAGCTTATGCACGAAGCTATTGGAGACCGGTTAGTCGCATGCAAATGCTGCGCTGTTATTCGTCTCACCAGTGTGCAGTTTCCACGCGATCATGGTCGACAACGGCGTCCTTCGACTCGATGAGGCGAAGCAGGTCCACGAAATGCTGAACACGCACCTTGGCGTGAACCTCACAGTTGTCGATGCCTCCGACCTTTTCCTCTCGCGTCTCGATGGCGTAGAGGACCCTGAGCAGAAGCGCAAGATCATTGGCAACACATTTATCAACGTCTTTGAGGCTGAAGCGGAGAAGATTGAGGCTGCGGCTGTGGCGGAGGACACGAAGGGCGAGGCGAAGGGAAAGATTGAGTGGCTGCTACAGGGTACGCTCTACCCTGACGTCATCGAGAGCATCAGCTTCAAGGGACCGAGCGCGACGATCAAGACCCACCATAACGTCGGTGGCCTCCTGAAGGACATGAAGCTGAAGCTCATCGAACCTCTCCGCGAACTATTCAAAGGTATGCCCAGCTACTCTGCGCTCGATATATGCGTGCTTATCGCAGTGAGTCAGATGAGGTTCGCGCACTCGGCCGTCTCCTCTCCATCCCCAACCATCTCGTCCAGCGCCACCCCTTCCCTGGACCAGGTCTCGCCATCCGCATCCTGGGCCCCGTTACACGCGACCAGGTCAAGATCCTCCAACAGGCGGACAACATCTATATCGAGGAGATCCGCAAGGCAAACCTCTACGACCAGATCAGCCAGGCGTTCGCGGTGCTGCTGCCCGTAAAGGCGGTCGGGGTCATGGGTGACGCTCGAACGTACGAGCAGGTGATCG
Source organism: Ganoderma sp. BRIUMSc (assembly GCA_008694245.1). Classification (NCBI taxonomy): domain Eukaryota; kingdom Fungi; phylum Basidiomycota; class Agaricomycetes; order Polyporales; family Polyporaceae; genus Ganoderma; species Ganoderma sp. BRIUMSc. Next base: position 19,239 of record VJXU01000111.1, read on the forward strand.
CGCTCCGAGCGGTGCAGTCCGAGGACTTCATGACCGCCGACTGGTTCGTGTTCCCCGCCGAGGTCCTCCGACGCATCTCGTCGCGAATCACGAACGAGGTGCAAGGGATCAACAGGGTCACGTACGACATCTCGTCGAAACCTCCTGCGGTGCGTAGTCATGATTTCGTTTCGAGAAACTTGGGAACTTATTGTGTGTATACAGACGGTAGAGTGGCTATAGCGAGTTTTAGAGCAGTTTACCCAGGATGTGCACTAGTATTTTCCAAGCAACAACATAGAACGAGGTTTCGTTTCTCTCCACCGCATTGCATATGCTTTGCTTTGTCGGTGTTCATCAGTGTCGTTTTCCACATTGATTTTAACTCTGATGATACCTTGGTAAGATTCGAATGGGATTGAGGTGTTTGGATTTCATTTCAAGCGTCGAATCTTGGGGTAGTAAGCCGCCGATATCAAGGAAGCGCAACAAGTCTTGTTGTTCCATGTCAATGTAGTCCAGGACTACACGCCACAAGATTCGATAAAACTTTATACAATGGGCGGCAGTTGGTGTTCAATGCATTTCAGGCACAGATAAGAGTCAGGAAATCCGAGGGATGCAGGGGGACAGCTGAACATTCAGTTTGTCCGAGGGAGCCATTATATCCGAAGGACCGGCGAATGACTGCAACGGCAGCGCTTTCATAGCCTTTTACGGCCTGGACAAGGCATCAGGTTCATTCTCCTCAGGAAAGTGGTAATCTTGCTGATATGCAGGTGACTCCTTGGCCCAATCTTTACGACACAGTCGGACGGTCTCGCATCAACAAGCGACCATCGGTTCACGCAGAAGATGCCAATCCTTCAGTGTATGCGTCAGCAGCTGTCTTTTCTATGACTGACCTTGAGAGTTACCACTGTGATGCCGGGTCGACGCGTCGCTTCATCCTGCTGCGATCCGCCGGAGTCGGACGAAGGGTGATTCAAGGAAATACAAACGGCGGTCCCGCCACACTCAGGAGACGGCGGTGCAGAAATGACTCCATGCGAACCGTCCAACAAAGGACATGCGAGGAGGGGCTTGGTGGTGCCTGGGACAAGGCGGACAGGTATATATATGCTGAAGTGGCGACGACTCCACCCCATCATTCAACAGCAAGTCAAAGTCTTCGTCCACCATGTCCTCTGTACAACGTATCCAATTCTACACTGCCCCGGTACGTCGCTAGTGGACGTGTTGAGAGCACCTATTGACGGTTCCTTCGTTCATATAGTACTCTCCCTACTCGCATAGGGTCCGACTCGCACTCGACGAGGCAGGAGCCGAGTACGTAGCACACAACTTCCCCAACACTCGTACAAAGCCGGAGTGGTACTATCAGATCAACCCTCGTGGACGCGTAAGCCAGTATCGAGGCCGTTGTTTGGAAGCATGTTGACGACTTTTATTCTTTCACCGCTCTCAGATTCCCTCTATCGCGTACGGTGGACCCGATGTCCCCGCCGAGGAGCCGTCCCCGGAATCTGTGAAGCTCACCGAGTCCCTCGCGCTCATCGAGTTCATCGCGGATCTCTTCCCCGATTCCGGGCTCCTCCCCAAGGATCCTATCCTCCGCGCGAAGGTCCGCGGTTTTATCCAGATCTACGACAGCTTCGTCCAGCCCCCGTTCAAGGGGGCGTTCTTCGTTGGGGAGGGCATTGAGCCCCTTCTGGAGGCGCTCGAGAAGGTCCAGGCGGCGCTGCCCGCGACTGGCTTCGCGATCGGCCAGTACTCGATCGCGGACTGCGCCGTCGCGCCGTTCTTCGTGCGCATGATGCTGTTCCTGCGCCGCGGGATCGGCGCGTTCTCGCAGGAGAACCGGGACAAGCTTGGGGAGGCTCTCACCAGCGAGAAGTTTGCACGATTCAAGAAGTATGTCGAGGATCTCGAGAACAGGCCGAGCTTCCAGAAGACCTGGGATGAGGTGAGCCTGTATGGATTTCGTTGTCGAAGTTCGGGGACTGACTTTTGGCTGTTGCGGCATGGAGGCTGAGCAGGTCGAACTCTGGACGAAGGTCTCGACTCCCCGAAAGGAGTAAAGGGGCGGGGTGCCCCATCGGACCTCATAACGTACGGGCTTGGAGAGCCATTATTTATCATGAAGGAGTTCTCAATGGTTTATGATGGGTAGTACTTATCATAGAGCCGTCTAGTCTGATGATCCATGGGTACAAGCGAAAGAGAGTGGGGTGCTGGGTGTGGCTTGTTCCATTGCCAACGTTTATGGTTGTGCGGCTATGCAGTATGTAGCGCCCGCCAGCACGCATCTTGGACTCAGCCATGTTCAGCCACGCCTTGACTAGCTTGACTGGTCATGATTCCGCTTTATTGTCAGGTCGTCCTTTATCTGTGATGTGCTCGAAACCACCATCGAGAGCACATTGAATGCTAGGAACCTCGGCTTCTATTCATGCGGAATCCTCTTGCCCGATGATACTCGCTTGATCCTGGTGGCTCTCTCCAGCTGGATTCTTCATGCCACGGCGGCCGCGTTTGGGGGTCGTGAAATGAAGTAGCGTGCGTGTATGCGTGTATAGCTAGTGAAGTCTGGGCCAACCTCATGTCCCTTACTTACGCTGCAGCCTCAGGCACCTCCGTCGGCGATTGTCGCTCCGTCACTAGCATCAAGTCAGTCTAGAGCTCCGATGGCATGAGGCACTAAGTAAGTAGCAGAGCCTGTCACTTCAGTGTAGTGCTGAATTCCAATTGTCCGCACCCCTTACATAGGATCTAAGTATACTTGCCCATGGCATTCTCAACTTCAGGGCATGTGTGCCCGGGTTGACGCCCATATGTCAGTGTTTTTAGGTACTTTAATTCCTCGTTTTCGGCCGGATTTGATCTCACGTCGTTTGTAGAGCGTCCACTCTGCACAAGCAAGTCAATGAATATGGTCTTCATAGCCCTATGAGCGGCAGATCCTAGTCTTGTGACAGTATTAGCTCCGGTGGTTCTGACCCTCTAACTGCGCCGCGCCCCAACCTTGTACGTCGAATGGATCTGCAGTCCTGCTTCCCAGCTGTGCTCTCAATTATAGCTCTCAATGTTGCCTTGCAGCAGCACACAAGTTTTCTCGTACCTCGGCATTGAGCAGCTGACTCTCCGGTAGTGGCACACCCGGTACTCAACGAGTCCGATACAGCGATTAGCGGTGTCAGTCAACTTGGAACATGTCAAGCCATCTGAGCAAGAGGCACCGAGAATACGTAAACGACCAACCCGTCTCTCCTTTTGCCGGTGCTAAGACTACCATCCTGATCGTTCCAGTGCAGCGCTGCAAATACCACCGCAGTATAAAGCCACGCATGGAACTGTGACGAGACCTCAGAGCTCTCTGCAGTGCCCACCCTCAGCGATCGCTTTCGAACTCCACACGACGACGACTTCGAACATGTCGGGAGCTCACGCAGACAACAAAAGTACCTCCCACCCTCACGGGACGGACTATCTCAAGTACCCCGACCACCCGGTGTACCCCTCCTTCCACTTCCGCACAGGCAAAGCCCCCATCCTCCCAGGCTCGTCTGTCACGAAGCAGCCCGCCAACGAGTTCGGGTTCCCTATCCCTGGAGCTCAGTCCCCCTCAGCGGTACAGGCGACCGCCGCGCATTACTTCGTCGACCAGCCGACGTGGAACGCCATTGTGGACCACGGCGAGTTTGACGACGTCGTGTGCGGCAGCGGGTTCTGCGCCCTCGCATATGTGAGCGAGGCGCTTGCCCGTGATCCCATGAGGAAGATCCTAATCCTTGAGCGTGGTGGTAGGTTGCTTTCATCACGAGCGAAGACAGACTGCAGACTGACGGCGATTCAACCTAGGTTTTTGGCTCCCTGAACACTTCCAAGTGAGTGTAAGGGGACTGTAGCATGCGAATCGCGAAGCTCACCTTTGTCGGTCGCAGAACCTTCCGCTTCCCTACAAGATGGTCCTTGGCGGGCCTTCGGAGACCTTCCCGTGGCAACTCTCCTCTAAGACGTTCCGCTCTGAAGTGAAGTCGGTATCTTTCTGCACTCGGCGTTCAGACATGCCCTAACGTCATACATTTTCTAGGTTCATGCATGGCTCTTGTCCGTTCTTCGGTGGTCGTTCTACTTTCTGGTGCGCTACACCTTTGTTTAATTGGGCCCATGCGCTAACGATGCCTACAACTTCTGCAGGTCCGCCTGGTGCCCTCAGCCCAAACCTGATCTCATGCGAGGCTTCCCGAAGTCAATGCTGGAAACCGCGGCCAAGCCAGGTTTCTGGGAGAAGGCCAAGGACCTCTTGCACGTCACACCCGCCAACAAGATCGACGATCATGTATTTGGCGAGCTCCAGAACGATATCGACGCCAAGCTCGATGCCGGAATCCCAAACATCCCGAGCGCGATGTACGCCGAACCTGGACCACTCGCCGTTGGGCGGACAACTCCAACATCGACGCTCTCTTTCATCAAGTTCTCGACCCCCGGGCCGCTCCTTGCGCTCCAAGAGAAGCAGCGGCAGCTCGCCAAGCACGGCCTGGGCAGCCCTCTGATGATCGCGACGGACGTCATCGCGCAGAGCTTCCTCGTCGACGCGGACGAGGACCACGTGGTAAACGTGCTCAAGACGTCGCGCGGCGACCTGTGCTTCCCCGACGGGAAGACGAACGTGATCCTCGCGGCGGGCGTCGTGCCCGCGACGAACATCCTGCTCAACTCGCTCGAGACGATGCAGACGCGGGCGGGCTCGCGCCTCACGGGCCACTTCCTCACGCACATCGTG
>VJXU01000112.1:0-27520 GCA_008694245.1 Ganoderma sp. BRIUMSc
TACAAACGCCTTCCGTACAAGACCGTCTTCGTCGAGTTCCCTGACATCTCGCGCATAAGCCAGGAGATCGGCGCGAGTCCCACGGGGACTTGGCCAGACGGCTCTCCGAAATACACGGTTCCCGCCATTTACGACCCCTCGACGAAGACCGCCGTCGCCGATTCCATGGCAATCGCACGATACCTCGACGCGACGTACCCAGACACCCCGCGCGTCATTCCGGAGGGGACCGAGGCGTTCCACGAGACGGTGCTCGTCGCGCTCCGTATGGTCGTAGGCCCCAAGAGTGCGCCTCTTGTCATGGCCCTCGTCCCTCCACTTCTCAGCCCGGACAGCGGCGCGTACTACGCGCCCAGGATTGAGAGCATGCTGGGCGAGTCGCTCATGAAGGAGCTGTCCGTTGTCGGGGGCGCGGCGCGCGAAGAGCGGTGGGTGGCACTGGAGAGCGAGATGGGGAAGGTCGCGCAGTGGATCGAGACTGGCGGGAAGAAGAGGAAGTTCTTCATGGGCGACACGCTCTGCTTCGCGGACTTCACCCTAGGCGCTGGATTGGAGTCCATGAAGAGGGTCTTGGGAGAGGATGGTGAGGAATGGCAGAGGGTCGCACATTGGCATGGAGGACGATGGGCAAGGTTGGTGGCCGCCATGGAGGAGTTGGAGTTTTCGCAGTAATACATTGTCGAAGTCACGATCGAGTTACGGCTTGCCCAGTAATCAGGCCGACTGCAATCTTACTTAAGCGCAGCTGACGTCTGGCGCTTCGTCTCTCCGCAAGTTGTTTCCCCAGGAGCCGTCTTGAAGGCCCCAGCCGAGCATGGACAGGATCATGGCGACAACAAGCCCAGTCTTTCAAGGTGCACAGTTTGTAATTCATCACGCCAAAAATTGCTTACTTGCCGCCCATTGAAGCCCCACAGCCGCTCGTCATCAAATCCTGCACGGTGGCTCTCGACAAAGACGAACAGTCCCTCACGATTCCCATCGGTCTCCAGCCCAGGGTCGCTTACGCGAAATATAAATGGAAACTGTTTCTTGGGGCTGCGTCTCCCAACTCTGCATATGGCACACTGGGCGACGTTTGGGTCACTACGAATCCCGGGTACGAAAACGTCTATATCCGCGGCGAACACGACGAATGGAACGTCTGGTACAAGACCATCGACTACGGGCAGAAGAGGTACTATAACGACAAGAACAAGTTTTCACACAGCTACCACCCGTGGCTGCGCGACCGTCTGTTGCAGTTCAATGGAGTTGACTTGGGCTGGTATCCTCGCCGTCTGTACAATTCTCATCGGGTTTCGTGGAACGACAAACGCTCCTCTGGCTATCCCGAGTACGGTTCGCTTGACTCAGTAACCGTCGCTCGCTACGTGAAGGCCGTCCATCTCCCAAGGCCCGCGCTTTTCGGCAGAGTGCAGCCCACGGCCTCAAGTTCGAATGCGAGCGTGCCCGTGTATAGACCTCCGCCTCCAGCTGCTTCTACGCCAGCCCAGCCTGTTCGGCCACTGCCCCCAAGTTACACCACCCGAAGCGTATCCCAGCATGTAGCTTCAAGCTCATCGACTGGCCAACAACGGACAGCTGCTCGACCGGTTCCACAAATTCCTATGGTCCAGAACCGTGCAATCCCAAGGACAACTCAGCCTGCGGCACAGACCATCGTTCCGCCGGCAACAGCTACTCAGCCAGCTCCCCCGAGACCTGTACCTGTGGTGAACGCGCAGTGTGCGGCTCCAAGTTCATCGGCCTCCCCGCCAGTGGCACTGGGTCAGCCTCGGCCTCATGGGCTTCCATTCACTGGCGCTGCAGTTCAGCCCACCGCGCCGACCTCCTCATCCAGCGTCCCAACCGCCGTTGGTCCAACTCCACAAGTTACATCTTCCGCGACCCCGAAACCTGCAGCACCTGCGGCTCCGAAACCTGCCCCTCCTGTGATAGCGCAGACCACCACACCGACTCCAAAGCCAGCCCCTCAGTCAGTCACTGTTCCACCCGCGCAACCAGGTTTGCATTTCTCTAGGAGCCCTGTGTTACAAGTCGCTAAGGAACCGTCCAGCTCCCTCGGTACCTGCAGATCCACCGAAGTACGAGGATGTCGTCTCGGCATCGCGTGTCAAGCGGAGACGGTCTTCATCCGTATTATCCTATGCGTCGAAAGAGCGGAGCCCGTCCCCGAAGCGACCAAACCTCGGTCTGAAGGTCGGCAACCCGAGCGACGCCATTCAAGACCAGCCGTCGCACCCCTCCCGTTCTAACACGGCTCCCGTCGCAACGTCAGCCACGCAAGTTGCTCCGCCAGCGACCGCCGCCGCTGCCAATGCACCACCGGCCGTAGCTACAACGTCGGTCCAAGCTCCGTCAACGACATCATCGGCATCTGCAGTCCAGCCTTCGCCCATTCCTACAACACCGACACCCATCATTGCTGACGTCCAATCACGACCCACTCCTGCTGCCGGACCGCTGCCCCCTTCCTCAGCTCCGGCGGTCCAACCTCAGGCTGATCTTCCTGTATCACAGCCGACCAGTCCGGCATCCGCACAAAACCCGCCCTCCACAGTGAACGCTAGTGCAACCGTCTCTTCTCAATCATCCGATGCACAGACCGGGAGCATGATGTCAGAGAACGCCTCAAAGACACTGCCTCCGCCAGACCCAGCGAGCATCAATTCGTTCCTTGACAGCCTGCCATTGTCACTGTCGCACCACACCGCCGTCTTCACGGAGGTGGGAGTCACCAATAAGGACCATCTTCGACTCCTTACGCAGCTTCCCAAACGCGACCTCGACACATTCCTCACCACCCTTCGGGGGCGCGGACTCTCCTTCATGGAGTCGCTCGTGCTGCGGTCCGCACTCAATGGTCTCCGACAGGCTTCCGAAGTTGTGCAGGTTCAAGGAGGCCCTACCTCAATCGAAATGTGGCTCGAACAGATGGGGCCATCTATGGCTCACCATGCGCAGGTTTTTCGGGACCTCGGCATCGACTTCGAACATGTCCCCGTGCTCGCTCAGCTGGATGCGGAAACATTTCAAGAGTTCGAGAATGCGTTGGACACCGCAGGTCTTACCTGGATAGAGCGATTTGTGATCACTTCCAAAATTCGCGACAGCGGACGACTTGATGCAAAGTAGGACGCATTGGTTAATGCATGAATACGTCGTTCACTTACCCCGGGAGCCTCGTCGACCACTAACTAGTCGCAATATACACCAGTTAGCATACATCGATCGGTTGATATTGAATCCAACCTACTTTCAATCTTCAGCTCATTTCAATACATTTCTCAACCATAGATTCTGTGAAAACCTTCGTGTGTCAGTACATTTGTGGGTTGATCAAAATGGGTGGAGCCTGAGGGCAGGGGCAAAACGATACTCGACGCCAGCAGGATTCGAACCTGCGCCTCCAAAGGAGAACAGATTTCTAATCTGTCGCCGTAACCACTTGGCTATAGCGCCGTGTGATTTAACATTCCACTTATTTACATTACTCACTTGGAGGATCTCACCCGTCAGCTCCCCGCTGACCACAACCACGTAGCTTCTTATTCTCGTCCTCCCAGCCCCCAACATCCCGTCAGCCTCAGCTCGAGTGCAGAGGAGATCAAAGTGCAGAGGTGAGTCACTAATAAATTTCGCTCCAGACAAGACACCATGACCTTTCGCCCTCTGCAGGATCCTCGCATTGCTCTTCCAAACTCGCATGGCAGCTCGAGGAATTGGAATCGGCCGGATTGCACGCCTCACCCTCTTCTCTGGCCCACAGTGCTCCCTCTGCGACGTATGCACCCTTCTGTCTTCGCATTTGACCAGCTACCTCACACTCACGTCGTTTCTGCGGTTTCCCCAGACGGCGAAGGCGGAGCTGGCCAAGGTCCGGCAGCAGCGGCCCTTCGAGCTCGAGACGGTCAACATCCAGGACCCGGGCCAGGAGCGCTGGAAGCGCAAGTATGTCTACTGGATCCCCGCGCTGCACCTCGAGGGCAAGGAGGTCGCCAAGGGCCGCTGGGACGCGCAGACGGTCCACCAGGCCCTGGATTCGTGGGAGGCTTCGCCGTGGACTCGCAAGGAGTAGTGGTGGGCAGCAAAGAGTACGTCCACCAGTGGCTCTACGGCACCCCGCTCTACGACCGCGTCCATGAAGAGGACGTGCTGGGCGAGGAGGTGGCGAAGGAGGAGGAGGGCGCACACGGCAACTTCACCCACCGGTGCTTCAACTGTGGCGAGCCTGGACACATCGTGGGCGAGTGCACTGAGCCTCTCGATCGTCGTCTAGTCGCGCTTTCGAGGCAGTACTTCGAGTTCTTTCGCAAAGACCCCGGGCTTCCGCGCTTGCGCGTGCACGAAGTGGAGGAATGGCGCCGCCAGAGGCTGGAGTGGCTTGATGCGTTCGACCCCGGACAGATCAGAGGCTCGCTTCTTCGCGACGCACTGGGCTTGCGGGAAGGCGACGCGGGCGAAGGGGTCGAGTGGCTTCCCAACATCGCAAACTGGGGGTATCCTCCGGGATGGGTCGGGCCCCGCGATCCGCGCGAGCAAGTATGGCAGCGTATCGCAGACGCTTCTCCACCCGAGGACGACGACGCCGACGACGAAGAACTGCTTTACATCTTCGCTGAGGGAGATCCAGAGGTCTGCGAACTGTCTGGGCACGCAGTGGTGGACTCAGACTCGCGGCCGGAGACGCTGTCCGTGGCGGATGAAGAGCACTGTTTGAGAGTGTCTTTCGCCGACCCTCCTAGTCGCTGGGCCACCTATCCCGACACCTACTTCCTGTGGTCTAGACTGCCTGTCTGCACTGGATGGGTGCTCCCTGCTATAGGCGCGGACGAACCTCCACCTTCAGCTTTGGTCAGCAGGACGCACACCGGTCACACAACATTGTGGCAGAGCATAACCACGTCTCTTCCTCACCAGTCGAGAGGTGTCTCCGTCCCTCCCTGGCGAGCGTTGTCATCACTGCCCCCGCCACCGCCGATGACAGCCCCTCCGCCTCCTCCTTCATGTCCTCCTCCTCCGCTTCCTTCCTTGTCGCTGCATTTGCCTGAAGTTGATGGACACTCTTTGCCCTCTCGTTCCTTGTTCTCGATGTTGCACGGCAAAGCAAACGAGTCAGATATGGACGTGGAAGGGGGGTCGGACACTGATGACATGGACCTGTCAGACTGATCCTGCGATGTATGCTCCTTCATGCTCTATGTAAGGTTTCCGGGGGTCATCGGGTGTTTACACACATGACCTCTCCCTTGTTGGCCGTAGCGCGTCGCGACGGATGTTGGCCCGGCTGGACGGCTAACTCCTGATCGAGATATAAACCACCATCTTCTTCTTGCGCGATGGTACTTATTTGATCCTGATCCCGAGACAAGTTCAACCCTCCGTACCCCCACAGTCATTTGGAAACACATTCCTTTGCGTTCGGGATGCCTGGCCAGCTGAGTCCTAAGTAGCTCTTGCCAGCAAAATTAGAGGTACGTGCTCTCGGTTCTGAGAACCCGGATCCACGTGGTGCTGGGTGTCATTCCTACTGTAACGACTCGTCTGTTTGATTCGAATTCTGCGGGCGGTAGGGACTCGGAGACAAACCGTCGCAAGGATGGCAAGTCCCCCGTATGCGATAACACGGCTCAATACCCATGGCGATGGTCCCGAACGCCGCATCTAACGTGATCAGCGTCGTCCTCCAATTTCACTTCGAAGTTCAGGCGGCACATACTGTCACTGGCTTATCGACGCCGCCCACAGAAGGTCCAGAAGCGGCACGCCAATAAGCCTCGTTGCTCTCATCGATCACAGTCGTCTCAATCCGTTTACAGCTTTCAAGTCAGGGTCGCGAATTGCAAAACTAGCGGACTCCTCCAAATTTTTGCTCCCTACTGTCCCCCTCCTCAGCCCTTCACTTGTGCGCTCATATCAGAATGAGTGCTGTTGAATCTAATGCCGTGGTCGAGTCAGCAACGACTGATCCCAAGGCTGGACAGCCCATGCTCGCTTCATCGGCAATAAGGAAGCAGGTAAGTTTTCTGGTCGCGCCACTGAGTCGACGTAGCACTGAACGATGGCCATGCCTCGTTGCCCCGCCCAGCTCCCTGCAGACCTAGGGACCTGGAGAGGTCCTTCCGAGCCTGAGCATACGGAAGCCATCTGGGAGGTTCTTCGTCCCTTTTTTGCGGACCGTGGTTACACTCTATGGCCCGATGGCCACATTTTCGTAACCACTGCGTCTCAGGACGATGTGGTGGCGAATGGCTACATGTATGCTAGCCCTCATCGCGCCCAGTCCGAAGAGATGTGGGGCAGCGTCCACGGCGTCGTCTCGCACATGCACCACGTAAGTTATTTCATCATGCAGCTAAAGGTAAATATTGACGCACGCTCACAGAACGCTATCACTCGAGCTGCACGCGGGCCCGACGCACAGGATGTAGTTCTGAAGGTGTTGGCGGTTGGTGAGGAAGGGAGCGAGCATCTCGAACTCCTCAAGCAACTCACCAGAGGGTCGTGGAGCCTGGTCAACTCGAATCATACTCTGGCATTGTTGGACTTGATAGTGCTCGACGACATAACGTTCGGCGTGTTCCCGATGGTAGGGTATTCGTGTTCGGAGGTGTATGGCAGCTGGGCCAAGTCGTCCGTCAGGGACATCCTAGAAGTCATCGCACAATGCATGGAGGTACGGGCCGAGTGCCACCCACACACATTCCGGGGGTGTAATTAACGTCGAATTCCAGGCTCTCGTGTTCTTGCATGCCTGCGGAATTGCACACAGAGTAAGCGGCTCTATACGTGATCCTTGCATTGTCTTACTTGTTGGAAACCAGGATGCGTTCAAGGACAACTTTGTTATCCAGTGGATACCGGAGTCACTCCGTGCCGGTCGTAACGCAACTGCCTCTCGGCCACGTGTGTATATCGCCAACTTCGAACGCTCAGTCCGTTTCCCCTTGGACAGTCCCGCGGAAGAGCGCATATGTGTCGAACCGCCGTCTGGAGGCTCACTTCCAGGCGGAGGCCAGCGTGCCATAGCCCCCGAAATCCTTTCGGATGAGCCTTACAACCCTTTCAAGCTGGATGTCTGGCAGCTCGGGCAGAGCTTCAGCGACTTCAAGGTACTCTTCCGTTACCGATTCACCCGTGTCGCTTTCGCCCCCCTGACGCATACCCGTGCCATTCGTTATTCCCCAGAGCACCATACCCGAGATCGACAAGGCGCTGACATCGATGGTGGACCCAGATCCTGCCACACGACCCTTTGCGTATGAGGCCATGAAGGCTTTCCTCGATGCTGTAGGCGCTGTCACTCCAGCATCCCTTATCATCGAGCCGGAAGTGGCACCGCTGCAGCTCGAAGCTGGGCCGGTGGCAACTTGCCTGCCTGAGTGATGCCGTTAGATACAGCCCAGTGTATCGGCGTGTTCGCCACACCAAACATATCCTTCCGGCGCGATCTTGTGCACTTACCCGAATCATCGCCATTGCAGCACTGGCGTGCGTTGGAAGGGAGTGATGATCCGGATGAGCGGGTATTTGTGAACGAGTTGAAAGAACGGTGTTTGAGTGTCGTTTCCACTGGCAGGCCTGGTGGCGACTCGGAGCCTGTTGGCTGCGGGATGTCGCGTTGAAGTCCCGACGGATCGACCGAGCGGGAGGAAATATCTCGCATCAAGCTCACAGACATCTGGATACGTCATCACGCAGTGAAAAAAATTCATGAAGACATTCCGGGGTCTGTTGACTCGGTGTGAGCAGCATCTGGCGAGTGCCAACGTATCGCCATGGCACTGCTGCCAGTGGCAGCCGGGATCAACAATCGTCGAGGTACGGGTGAAGTTCAACCTAATACAGTCAGTGACTCACAAATACTACTGCCATCGATGTCTACTTATCAGCATGCATTATATATGATCTGGAGGGCGTAGATGCGGCGTATAAGTCTGGGCCAGGGCAAGGTGAATAAAAAGGGAGTTGGGCGCCTGCTCACAATCAGCCTGAGTTTGATGGCACTGCGGTCCTCTCACACTCTTCTACTCGTCTCTTCCTCGACCCACCTTGTTGCTCTCGCACGCTACCCTGGGCCATCCAAATCGTAAAGGTCGAATAATGCTCACCTCAGAGCCCAGTTGTGGGGTTGATTCAGTGAGAGCTGACTCGCCGTCTGCCGACTTTGAGTCGGAGCCATCCCTGCCTCTTAACCTATCTGAACTCCGGAGACAGGTATATCAACACTGCTGCTTCGGTGCTGGAAATATTGGGCTGACGCGACTATTTTGGATAAGCTCCCTGTAGACTTGAAGACCTGGAGAGGTCCCTTAGGCATAGACAGGGATCATAGGCCTGCGGAAGCTATCTGGAAGCTCCTCCGCCCTTTCTTCGCAGAGCGTGGATACACCTTGTGGGACCACGAGTGGTTTTTCATGACAACTGCATGTGGGAATGATGCAGCAGCCAACGGATACTTGTATGCTAGCGTCTTTCGTGACGCCAACGCAATAACAGGTGGCATTCAGGGAGTTCTCTCATTTCAATACAACGTGAGTACTCGCACACTGATTATGGTACCATCCATCACGGAGTAGTCATGCACATTCACAGAATGCACTCACCCGTGCCGCTCGTGCGTCCGACGGACGCGACGTGGTCTTCAGAGTGCTGACGATCGGTGACGAGGGAAGGGAGCACGTGGACCTTCTCAAGACGTTCGGGAGAGGGTCATACAGCCTTATCGGCTCGAATCATGTTCTGCCCTTGTTGGATATGATAGACCTCGAGGGCATCACGTTCGGTGTTTTCCCCAAGGTCGCATATTCGTGTACAGAACTATACCGCGGATGGGCGGAATGCTCTGTTGGAGACATCCTGGACATCATCGCACAGTGCTTGGAGGTACGAAGATCGCCTCGAACATACGTTCTCTCAGGACGAATTTAAATGTTCTTGGACAGACTCTCTTCTTCTTGCATGCCCATGGGGTTGCCCATAGGGTAAGCAGTCTCAGCATCGAAGTTTCTCGTTTTCTCACCCTTTGGACACCAGGATGCATTTAAGGATAACTTCGTTATCCAATGGGTACCCGAGTCGCTTCGTGTCGAGTACGACACACCGACATGCCGACCTCGTGTGTATATGATCGACTTCGAGCTCGCAATCCGTTTTCCTGTCGATAGCCCACAGGAAGAACGCGTATGCGTAGGGCCGCCGTCTGGGGGTTCTATTCTAGCTGCTAGTGGGCGTCCTATGCCGCCAGAAGTGCCTTCGGGAGAGCCGTACGATCCATTCAAGTTAGACGTCTGGCAACTCGGAAACAGTTTCGGTGACTTCAAGGTACCCTTCTCTTTCGGCTCTTAGCTTCCTCGTTGCTGACTTGTATCCTCTCTGCGCACTGTTGTCATTTAGAGCACCATCCCGACGGTCGATAAACTGTTGATGTCAATGGTGGACCCGGATCCCACTACACGGCCGACTGCGTACGAGGCGATGACGGCTCTCCTCGACGCGATTGCCGCTATACCGCCGGTCGCCCTGATAATTGAGCCGGAATTGGAATCGGAGGAACCCGCCACTGTGCTCTGAGATATTCTGATCCACCCCTCCACCGTAGTACTGACTTTGACCGACGCAACTTGGGACTCCATCACATGCCGCATTCGCTCCTCACGCCAGCTCGAATCCAACACTTCCCCACCTGGTCCGGCTTGAGAATGAGCAATTCACAGTCTGCACTCAGAATTCAAATCATCGTTCTGCCAGCGTGACCCTGCGCAGTTCATTTGACTTGGAACCCAGGAATTTTTCACGGGAAGCTGTAGGAACGGCATACGGCGATTGGAGTGCTGTTGCCATTGACTTGGGACGACAGAGGTAAGCACTGCTGGAAAACGCCGTGCGGGAAGAACCATTAGGAATGGCATGTCAGCTATTAAGGACAATGCGCGCATCTGAATACAACGGGTTCGTACGTACACGCTACGCTGGCAGAATCCGGCGGGGTCATCGAGGCATTCTGGTGATCGTTGACTCGCGTAGTACGTATTTACGGGAAGATACGCTGCACAGCATCTGGGCGTCTGCCTACGTCCAACGAGGTTGATGGTGCTGCGATTCCCTCACGGTTCTTGGACGGCTACGCCGCCCTCAGGCTGGACCGACCTTTTCGCTTCCTTCAGGCCTCCAGCTCGTATTCTCAGAAATGTCTACCTCTGAATCTGACGTTGCGGTTGACTCAGTGAAAGCTGAGCCACCTGCCAAGTCCGAACTGTCTACACTCCGGAAAGTATTCCACTCCGACAACGTTGCGCGTGCCAAGAGCGCATATCGATCGAGTGTTGCGTTCGTGGTGAGTGCATAATGTTGTGTTCAGAGTCTTGAATGCGAAGCACGGTGGCCTGCGTGGAATTGCTTTCCCTCACATGAGTCCGAGAACCGACAGGAAGGCAGCAGGGATACCACAGCTGTCGAGCCTCTGCGGCCCAGCTGTGGTCCCTCCTTTCCTCGACCGTGAAGTTTTACGTGACGACGAAAGAAGCTCAGCACGATGATTTAGTGCGATTCTGGCAGGAATGGGCACAGCACTAGTTGTTATATCTGATCAAGCCTTCCTGAACCTCGGCGATCTTCGATGAGTCGTCGAGAGCATCCTCGATGTGGATCGTTTGAAGTTATCTCCCGGGCTATCCAGTCTTGCGCAATGGTAGCTATTGCCGCTGTGACAGCGATGTGGGCCATGGCCGTCGCTGTGATGAGTTCACATATCCTTCGGATAAGTGTTTGTACTTGCGACGGACCTCTCAGGTCCAATGCGAACCTGGATACGGGGGGGGGGCGGAGCATAGTTACCTCAGCTCTCTTTCTCTTTGTTCTCTTCCTCATGCGTTCATTCGCTGTTGATGCAATGGGCGAAACTTGTGTGTGGTACTGAGCGTAGATTTATAGCAAATATGACTACATGCATGTAGTCAATGTGCAGCCATCATATTGAATCATCATTCCCCTTCAGCAACGTCGTACATGATAGCTATCCAGTTCTGGGGTCGTTCGTTACAGCCATTCACATGTCACACATTCTTATTCTCGTCCTTTTTCACTCAGAAAATTCCACGCCAGGCGCCGCACCAGCCTGCGCCCCCGCTCTTGCACCCAACGGGCCAGCGGTGTGATCGCCGGGGCGGCGAGGCATAGGACTCGGTGATATCGGTCCGCTGTCGTCCTCTTCGTCCTCGCTGTTTCCTTCGCTAGCGGGGCCACGGCTGGGCATTGTAATGTTGAGATCGCCTCTTGAGATTGTCGGAACTTGCTGCCGCGGGGCGTTCGGACTAAACATCGATATATCAGTGAGGGGGGACTCGGAGTCTGGATTATACAAGTTTGGCGCATTGGCGACGATGGGTGCGTTCGCATGCTGGCCTGGCCTGTCAAGATAATAATCCACGTCAGTGAATCTGCAATGGATATGTCATGATGGAGAACGAGGCATACCCCTGGGCACGGCTGCGGCGAGTGGCGTCACTCTGGGCGAGGAGGCGGCGTGTAATGATCGGTGAGTGCATGCTCACGTCTGCATCATTGCCGTAATCAGAACTTTCCGCCACACTCTTCTTAGATTCATCCTCGGGACTTGAATTCACGAGCGCGTCCATGGCGTCTACATGTTCTTCAAAAGCATGTTGCTTCCCTTGATAGATGTAGTCTTCTGCCGCTGCCTATGTAGTACAAAGAATTAGTTAGTAGGCTCTCAAGTGAACAAGTTCACATTTGCTCACTGTACTGCCTTCGTTGGCGGCACCTTGACTTGCCAAGGCAGTAAACCATGACTCCTTTAGCACAAATCCATCTTGCCTTTCGATGACCCACTGAAGAGCTGCTGCAAACTCCGCTGTGAGGCTCCCTTGGTGACTGATATATCTCTCGTGGAAGTATTTGACTTCATAGTTGAGTCCCATTATCCTCCGTTTCTCCTCAAGCCGGGCAAAGTGAGCTTTTATATAGTCGTTGTAACCTGCGTCTTCTGTGCCCTCCGCAAAGAGGGGTGCGGTGGTATATTCGGAGTCTGGGTCTTGAGCTCCTACCAGTGGCGCACCATGACTGAATATGATCAAGTAGAAGTAGAAGCCGGTGACGAAGAAGGCAGGGATGGAACCATTCGCTGGCAATTGTGCCAAAGCCCGCTGAGCTTGTTCGCAGATTTGTTGGTATGAGTTCACGAAAGTCAAGTCCGCGTTTGTCTCTTCTCTCGTCAATGAATCGTCCAAAGACTGAGACCCTTCCGAGTCATCTTCCTCCCCCCATTCCATGAGGTTACATTCAGCCGCCGATTTGACCTCGAAAATAGCCAGCAGCTCTAACTTTGGGCCAGAATTGATATTGATTCTGGTGGGTTGCAAGATCCGCATGATGGCTGAGTCTGTGATTCGTTTGCTTTCGCCTTTCTTCAAGACAGCTTGAGGACTATGTATGATATCGTCGTCTGCCATAATAGTCCCCAAAATTTGTCAGCGCAAACCTTGTCGTGCACTAGGAGTTACAACTCACTTGAAAATGAAAGCACATCCAAAATGAAAGTCAGGGGAGTGTAATACAACGCTTCGTCCAATGGCTGCCTTACTATCCTTTGGACCATCGTTTTGATCTTCCAAGAAAAGGCTTCGCGTGAGATTGTGATGTCTGGGGGATTGGACATGTTTATAGGGTATACAGAAAGAATCGGAGAAGGCAGTGGAAGACTTCGGGGAATTGAGTCAGTTGGGGATACGGGCCATCAGTCTTCAAGCTCCTCATCCTTTATATCTGCGACCAGCACTCGGCAACATTAAGTTTGACGTTGACCCAAGACTCTCAGCCTGAGGTAACACAGTGAACTCCGAAGGATTGCCGCGATAATCCAATTTGCCTCAGGCTACGGCGGAACATGTACAACTGACACATGTACAGGGGCGTAGTAACACTTGTGGCGCAGTTGGGGGCGAGCACGGCGGCCCAGTCACGTTGGGGGGCGACTCGAACGCTTAATTACAGGGTGCCAGTGGCATTGGAGGCGAGGGTGCGACGTTGCCAGCGTACTTTTCAAAGATGAAATATGCACGGTGGCGGGATTGCCAAGTACTAGGATGTATGTAAGGTTCAATCGCCTCGCGATCGCCCAGCTTCGGACATCGGGTGACGGTATCCTTGGTCTGACAGATGCTGGCGAGTTTAATGTATTAGACAGTTCCGCGTCTCCACCATCATGGTGTGCGGCAGGATTCGAGTGGGGACACACACGCCCCACCTCGACCCGCCCCCCTTCCCCCCCAACCCTGGTCCAATCCTACTATCCCCGCCGTTCAACTTAAGTCAAGTGGTAGCACTCAACTGAAGGCTGTATAGCCTGAGTACTTATTACTACTAGTATCATGACGGAGGCTGCCTGTGAGTTGAGTCAGGCTTGTGGCGAGAGGCATGACACATCGACCGTCCCACGGTAAGTTAAATATGGCACCTTCCGCCATGGCGTACAATTCAAAGCGTAGACTCGCGCCCCATGTTGACCCCTCGCCGCCTGCAGGTGGGCCAGTGGCTCTGAGTTGCAGCCGAGCAATTTACTGGACAGGCTGGCGGCTGCACCAACATCGTGCTTCAAGTAAGTTACTTACGTGAGATTGTATCAAGATCGGGTAATCGAGCGGGTTTCGCAGGCAAAGTGGTATATAATCCAGCTCAACTCACACTGCTAGTCCTATTCAACAGGTTCCCCTTTGTCACACCCATTCCACTGTTAGCATTTGCCAACCGCCAACTCTGCCAGTGCATCCATTCAAAATGGCCAGCCGTAGCGAGGAAAGCCCCGAAGTGGATGACGTGGCCACCCTTGATCAATTGGAGAGAGCCTTCCTGTTGCAGGTATGTACTACTAGTCTAGACTGGGCGACGCACATGCATCAAACCCAGCACTCACTGTCACGGTCTGCCTGCGATCATCAGCGACGCGACGAATACGCAGCAAGGCTGCACCCCATCGCTGACGCAGACCTCCCCCCTGCTCTGCGCCACGCCTATTCGCAAGTGAGCCCCGAGTCGCGCAGTCCCCCGCCATGGCTGCTCCACTTCGGGTTCCAATGTCCAACTCCGCGCGGGCTCCGCGCGATGGACCGCTTATTCGCTGGGGTCAGGGCGGTGAACGACGCGATCGGAAGACCGAGGTCCGTGAAGATACGCACCGTCATCCTCAACCGGCCCGCGACGACCTTCATGGCCGCCGTGTACTCGAACGACGCCAAGAAGAATCCAGTCCACACCCCGGAGCGGATCGCACGCATCGCTCAGGAGCTCCGCAAGATCTTCGGCGACCCAGTCCAAGGGCCGATGTGGTTCTGGGATCTGGCCGCACACGGCCCTGCGTGAGTGGAGCGTTGCTTCTCTCTCTCTCTGACATATGGTTGCAGTATCTTGTCTTACTGACTGGTCCGCCGATAGAAACTACAACTAGGTCTCTTTTGATGAAGCTTTCCCCAACGGTCACCCTGCGGAGTGCTGATGGGCTCTAAACCCGGAGCGACAGTCCGTACACAACATGTAGTTGAGGTATACTGCGACCAATTTGTGTGCGCTCGAAGAGTAGACAGAGATCAATTGACAAAGACGTTTATTCTGCCCGAAAAGCAGCGGGGCAAGGTTGACGTTCCAAGCCGCCAGGCTCACCGTGTGCGTTGAAGTTGAAGTCTGAGACTGTCATGTCGGGATACCGACATGGAGGCATCTGTCCGGCATCCCGACCTCAGCACGACAGGTATGGTGCCCGGTGTCCGAAAGAGATGAACACTCTTCTCGAAAACGCGGGCTTGTGAGTAGTCTCGAGATCATACCAAGACCGTCCGCGCTACGAACCTAGGCGCGCGACGCCAGACCTAAGTGCACAGCGTGTTAGTGAGCCGCAAAGCGTGTCATCCGGTCCGGCAAAGAAGGGTGCGAGTTCCATGGCGGCATGAAGATTCAGCTTGTCGATAACCTGAACAAACTCTGAGTGAACCATGCCCAGGATAGTGCTAGCCGGTCCTTCAAAGATGATTACGAACACGCTACAAAATACAGGCCCTCCTATGCTAGTTTTACAGTCTACACGTAGCGCAGTCAGCCACCTGGCCCGTAAAACGCGCACAATCGGGTCAACACACGCACCTTTGCATACAGCGAGTCCACGACCTTGCCGACCTGCTCGAGCGTGTCGATCGCCGCCCCGTATGTCCTCTGACGCATTTCAAGGTCAGTGCAACGAATATCAGAAGGTGGGCGGAGAGGATACGCACGTCCGCCTCGGGCTCGTCGAAGATGAGCAGACACCCCCGGCCCTGGTCGAGCACGCCGTGGAAGACCTTGTCGAGGATCATCTGCGACAGCTTCAGCTCGACCGCCTGCCGGCCCTGCCCGACCTGCTGCGCGATGTATTCGATCTCGACGACCGAGTACGGCTCGACGATGCGCAGCAGGTTCTGCTCGAGCAGCGTGTCGTACAGCGCGGAGAGATGTGTCCGGATCGTGGTGTCTGACGAGAGCTCTGGTGGAGTTCGAAGCAAGCGTAGAGTCAGCATACAGTAGGTCATGTGTGGGCAAGCATGGGCCGGAACCGCCATACCTTGCTGGTAGTCCTTCAACGCCTTCTCGAAGTCCGCGAGGTTCCGCTTCTGGTGTGCGCGCGCGATCGCGCGCATACTCTCGACGTCCCGCAGCTGCGCGTACTTGGAGGCGAGCTTGATCGAGAGCAGCGACGTGACGTCTTCGGGCTGCCGGCACAACAAGCTCGATGTGTAATGACAACGAGAGAGATGCCGTATAGACGTACTAAGTTAAGCATGACCTTGCAGAGGAGCATATATTTCAGTGCACCGAGCGCGCTTGGGTCGTCCTGCGTGCTCAGATTCTCGAACGTCTCGTAGAAGTAGGAGTATGCGGTGGTGTAGTCCTTGTCTTCTGCGTGGAGGATGCCGGACTGGAGGTCAAGACGGGCTTGCAGTTGCGGTGGACAGTATATTGAGTTGGCGGCCGTGCGTGAGGAGGTGAGTGCAGCCTTGACGAAACAGAAAACAAACCAACATGAGAACCGGGCCCGAAAGACAATTCATAAAGGGGGATTTATCACGGACCTTTGCCTTCGCAAGGTTACCAATCCCGCGGTATACTCGGCTCTCCAGAAGGTGAACTTCGGTGAGGACGAGCTTGTCGTCTAGCCGCTTGAGTTCTGTGAGCAGGGTCTCGATCAAAGCTAGTGCCGGTTTGTATTGTTGGGTATCGAGCTGCCTACATAGCAGGGTTTGTGTTTGACAAACGAGCGCGATGGAACCGTGGAACTCACAAGCCGACCAATCGTGTCTCGAGGCTATGCTTCAGGAATATCCGCTTCTCTCGCTTCGCCCACTCAATGTTCTCTTGCAGGACATCGATCTGGATTTTCTGGCTATTTGGGATGGCGTTGAAGCAGTCGAGGAGCGTTCGGACTACACGCTCCCATGAATTAAGAGCCGCGGCGGAAAGGTAGAACGGGACGTACTGAGCTTGGCGGTCTTTGCCTTGGCGGTGGAGGAGACGAACGAACGGGACAGGGTGATGACCTCTGCGACACCCTTGGCATTGCTGGGGAGCGGAGGTGAATACTCGCCACTGAGGAGGCACAGGCACATTTGGGCACGCACCTCTGGTCCCGATAGAGCTCTCCAAGCTTGACGAGTGCAGCCTCCTGGTGGCGGAGCTCCGCCTCCTTTTCCTCGACTGCAGCATGCTCGCTGATAGGTGATGCTGCGGTCGCGTTTTCAATTCACCTAAATGGTCCTGCCATCCATCTCTCCGTGCTCACCGAGGATCTCGCGGTACAAGGCTTCGGCGCGCTTGGGGTCCGCAGATTTCGCCTGTGTCAACAGTTCCTCCTTTGTCGGCATGGTTGGATAGTCAAAGAGGTGAGGCAGGTGGGTAGTAGTAGAGAAGAAGCGGACCCGGCGGAGAGAGGCTTGGGCGGAGGCAGGGGACGCACGCGAGGTGACGCGTCGAGGAGTGTGGGAACCTTCGCGGTACTGACGCGTCGCTTGCAGGCGCCTGCCCGTCCTCTCCTCAGCCTTGCCCGCCCTCCACTGTTCGTCGCCACCGCTCTAGCCGTTCTGCTCACCGTAAATCTCGTTTGACTTGCTGCAGAGCTGCTGATTGAAGTAAAAAATGGGCGACGACTTGGTCCTTCCGATCCCGAACCTGTCTCTGGCGCAGGACTACTTCGTCCTCTCCACGCCCTCTCTCGCGCACCTCCATGAAGGCACGCGCAAGTCCCTCCTCGAGGGCATCCAAGCTGACCGTAAGTTCCCCTCTTCCCATGGAAGTTGTCACCGCGTCCTTATATGCGCTGTGCAGACATGGCGCCATACTACCGCATAGTCACTTCGACCTCAGCTTTGCCACTAGACCAGTCCCTTCTTGAGCGCATGGAGAAAGAGAACAAGGACGAGCTGGACAAAATAGAGGAACGGTTAGAAGAGGCGAAGAAGACCGAGGGCGAGACCGATATTGCGGACGCGCTCCGCGCGCGCGCGAACTACCTGACGAGGATCGGAGACAAGGTATGTGAGTTCCCCCGTGGCTGAATGCGATTCTTCTTGCTTATCACCGCATGGTGCGGCGCAGGACAAGGCAGTCGAGGCCCAGACACTTGCGTTGGAGAAGACACCGGGATTGGGTTCAAGGATAGACATCGTCCTCACCCTCATCCGGATTGGTTTCTTCTTCGGCGACCATGAGATGATCACGAAGAACCTGCAACAGGCAGAAGAGTATGTTATTCGTTTTCGGAGCACGGTGTGTTATTGAGAAAGTGTTCCCACAGGCTCGTAGAGAAGGGTGGCGACTGGGACCGGAGGAACCGTTTGAAGGTGTACCGCGGTCTCCACTCACTCTCCATTCGACAGTTCAAGCGTGGTGGCGAGCTCCTCCTCGACGCGCTTTCGACCTTTACCGCGACCGAGCTCATCTCATACAATGATTTTGTCGCGTCAACCATCATCGCGAACGTCCTTACCCTCAACAGACCAGACCTCAAGAAGAAGGTATGCGCATACAGTCACTTTTTAGTGGTTTTGCCCGCTAATTAGAAATTTCATTGTTAGCTTATTGCAGCACCTGAAGTCATGCAAGTCCTGCCCGAACTCCCCACGCTCTCCGATCTCATGAAGAACCTGTACGACTCGCATTATGACAAGTTCTTCGTCGCGCTCGGTACGTCATTTCCGCTTTAGCGCAAATACATCGTTCCCAACGGCGCATACAGCTACACTAGAGCAAACACATCTCAAGCCAAATCGCATCCTCGCACCCCACACCCGCTACTACATACGGGAGATGCGTATTCTCGCATACAATCAGCTCCTCGAGTCCTATCGTAGTCTCACGCTCGAGAGCCTTGCGCGGTCATTCGGCATGAGCATCGACTTTGTCGACAAGTACGTCCGCACAGATATTTCTGCAGTCTATAGGCATGCTAAATCATGGCTTTTCCAGCGAGCTGTCGCGGTTCATCGCATCCGGCCGCCTACACTGTACAATCGACAAGGTGAACGGTGTTGTGGAGACGAACCGACCATCGCTCAAGAACGCGCAATACGAGACCGTTGTCCGCCAAGGCGATATCCTCCTGAGCGCGGTGCAAAGGCTGAGCAAAGTGTTGTACTGACGTACTGGACACGGACCGATCATCCACTCTTGTATTGTAGCGGCTTCCGGACATGAATGGCGTGAAACCTGAACGAGCGAGGAGACGTGTGTGCACATTGGGTGTGCAAGAATGACTAGAATTACATCGTTATAATGCTGTTGAATAGCGGGTTGATAGCGAGGGGTAGAAATGGGTGCGGGGGATGGGGGAAGACGTTCATGGCTTCTTCTGTGGAGGTTCTTCTGGCGGTACACCCCACTCCGGGACGCCCTTGGGTCGTTGTATGCGTTTCGGTTCCCAGTCTTCCGCGGCGGTAGAGCTCAGTTTCTGGAGGGAGACATGAATCGGGCCCAAGAGACGAAACATGAAAGAGCCATGCACTCACAAAGTACTCCTCGCGAATATCAAACTGCTTCCGGTTCTTCTGTAGCCCCAGCTCCTGCTCCTTGCTCATCTAGGACGAGCCGTGTATCAGAAAAGATGGCATCCACCCAACAGCATACAGGTATAGGGAATGAAACTGAAAACATACCGCGGTCACCTTCTGAGAGTGCAGGTCATACCGTGTCTGGGTGAACTGCTGCATCCCATACGACGCCCCGACGATGAGCAGCACGAAAGGCACGCCGAACAGCGCTGGGTATCGCCTAAACAGCCGGCTGTATCCGGTCTCGTTCAGCGGGTTGGAGGAGAATGGTGGCATGGTCGTCGGTGTTCAAGCCAGTGAGAGTAGCGACTCAAAGTGTCTCCCGGTGTCCCGACGGCGACTGACTCTCGAGCCTCGATCGAGCCGCCTCGGCCTCAGGCGCGACCATAGACGCCTGTGACCTCATCGAGTGACCACCGCGCGTCGCCTCGCGTCTCCCGCGCTCTGGTCTTCTGCTGCTGTTGCTGTGCTCTGGAGCTCGGTGTGTGTGTCTATGCGCCTCTAATCTGCTTGCCTGCGGGAGTATAGCTGGAGCGGGATGTCTGTGAAGCCTAGCGACAACGGAGTGGTGAATCAGGCGCAGGAGGATCAGGAGCAAGACTCTCAGGATGCCGAGATCTGCGCGAGTCCGGACAACATGACCGAAGTTAGCGGCGAGGATGAACACGGAGATGAGGAAGGGGGTGTAGGAACCGATGGGAGTGCAATTGGAGCGGATGGGCAGGTGACGGACAGCGAGGAGTATGGGAGCGAGGAGGAGGGGGCGACAGACGAGGAGGACGAGGAAGAAGACGAGGATGAAGATGACGATGAGGAGCCTGCGCTCAAGTACGAACGTCTTGGCGGCATCTCGCACCAGCTCCTGCAGAAAGACTCAGCATCTGCTCTTGCGTATGCTAATCAACGTCTGGTCTGTCCCTTCTCCCGGCCACTCAGGAATCGGTTGGGATTGACATTGTTTGTCAGGCTCTCGGGACGCATGGCGGCAAGCTGCACGTCCTTGACTTGGCGGGCCAGCCTATCAAGTCGTTCGCGGCGCACTCTGCGTCCATCCTTGACATCTCGATGGACGTTACCGGCGACTGGATAGCTACCGCTTCAATAGACGGTGAGAATATTCTTCCGGGACCTCTCCCTACATATGGGTGCCTTGAAGACTGAATATATGCGTCCTTCCGTTGCTATCCTCAGGGCAGGTCGCAGTGTATTCTGTCTCTAACCCTGAAATTCATGTCTTCAACATGAAGCGGCCGCTCCGTACGGTCGCCCTCGAACCTAACTTCGCGAAGAGTAGTACGCGATCGCTAGTCTCGGGCGGTATGGCCGGCAACCTCGTCTTACATGAGAAGGGTTGGCTCGGGTACAAGGAGACGATTCTGCACTTTGGTGAAGGCCCCGTGTGGCAAGTGCGGTGGCGCGACCACCTAATTGCATGGGCGAACGACCTTGTACGCTTCCCTCCAGCACTCGTGTGCAAGTCTTATCTGACTCCGATCCGCAGGGCGTGAAGGTCTATGACACGCATTCGCAGAGTCGTATTACATTCATCGACCGGCCGGCGGACAGCCCGCGCGCGGACCTGTTCAAGTGCACGCTCCACTGGCAGGACGAGAATACACTCCTTATCGGCTGGGCGGACCAAATCAAGGTGGCGCGCGTGCGGACGCGCCCGCGCAAGTCCGCTGCATCGAATCTCCCTCCCCTCCTCGTCGAGATCACCGCCGTCTTCCAGCTCGACTGCATGATCTCGGGCATCGTGCCGCACCTGATGACCCCGTCGCCCTCGGCCCCCCAGCCGCGCGACACCGCCGCGAAGAACGGCTCGGTGCGCTCGACCATGTCCCCCATCCTGACGTCGTTCCTCGTCGTCGCGTATACCGTCCCAGATACCGCTCTCCTGACTGGGAACGAGGCCACGGCCGACCGTGCGGAACAAGCGCGCAAGCTCGCTGAACGCCCCGAGCTCCGCATCATCTCGCGCGGAGGCGAGGAACTTTCAGCGGATGCGCTCGGTATCTCGGGGTATGAGAGATGGGGGTGCAATGACTACGTCTTGGTCGATATCGAGGCCGCCGCCGTCAAGGGGTCTTCCCCCTCCTCTAGTGCCGGGCATGACGGTGACAGGTACTACGTCGTCCTGAGCCCGCGCGACATCGTCGTTGTCAAGCCGCGTGACTGGCGGGACCACGTAGCGTGGCTTGTCGAGCGAAAGCGCTACGAGGAAGCTCTCGACGTCATCGAGCGTATGGGGCAAGACGACAGCGTAGCCAAGGGCGAGACGGACGAGCTCGACGCCGTGCAGATCGGAGAACGCTACATCGAGCACCTCGTCGGCGAGGGCGACTTCGTCAAGGCGGCGCGTCTGTGCCCGAAGGTCTGCGGCCAGGACAGCAAGCGATGGGAGAACTGGATATTCGTCTTCGCGCAGAAGCACGAGCTGCAGGCCATCATCCCGTTCATCCCGACCGAGTCGCCGACCTTGGGGCATTTGGTGTACGAGATGATCCTCGCGCATTTCCTCACCCACGATCGTCAGGTGTGCATATATGCGTGCTACTTCATGCACATTCTACGCTGGGGCTGACACTCCCTGTCTAGACGCTGCTCCAGACGGTCAAGACGTGGCCTAAGGGCATCTATGATGTCCCCGCCGTCATCGTGGCCGTGCAGTCGGAGCTCGACCGCGCTCCATCGTCTTCATCCAAGAAGGCCACCGGGCCAGAGACAGTCATACTCATGGAGTGTCTTGCCGAGCTGTACACGCTCAATCGCCAACCAGGCAAGGCGCTTCCATACTTCCTCCGCTTGCGGCGCCCGAATGTCTTCGACCTCATCCGCGAGAACAACCTGTTCACCGACGTCCAGGATCAGGCTCTTCTCCTCGTCGAGTTCGATCAGGAGCTTAGGGAAAAGCGGAAGAAGGATGGGGAGGATGTCGATACCGACCCCGTCGCAGCGATCACGCTACTCGTGGATCACATCCATTCGATACCCGTGAGTCGTCCTTTGCCAAAGATAGTTTCAATGCGTTGCTAATTCACGCCGGTTCCAGATGGCTCGTGTGGTGCAGCAATTGCAAGACCGGTCCTACTACTTATACCTCTACCTGAACGCGCTCTTCCAGAACGACCCCCACTTGACGTCTCCGTACGCTGATACCCAAGTTCGTTCCGTTTCATCTCTCGAGCGCAGTACTCCCACTGATCTTGTCGCTTCACAGGTCAAGTTGTACGCTGAATATGCGCCACGGAAGCTGATCGACTTCCTACGTGCGAGTAGCTACTACAGCTTGGAAGAGGTGAGCGATAATACGCCCGATCGATGTATGTTTCCTTACCAGCGCTTTTACCAGGCGTATAAAGTCTGCAACGAACGCGACCTCGTGCTTGAAATGGTCTTCCTTCTCGGCCGGATGGGCAACAACAAGAAGGCATTGTACATCATCATCGAGCGGCTAGGGGACGTCAACCGCGCTATCGACTTCGCCAAAGAGCAGCACGATGACGACCTCTGGGAAGACCTGCTACGATACTCCGAGACGAGGCCGGCGTTCATACGTGGGCTGTTGGAGAACGTAGGAGCCGAGATCGATCCCATCCGTCTGATTCGCCGCATCAAGAACGGCCTGGAGATCCCTGGCTTGAAGGGCGCGCTGATCAAAATCCTGCACGACTTCACCCTGCAGGTATCGCTGCTGGAAGGCTGCCAGACAATCCTGAACGGCGATTGCGCAGACTTCGTGCAGAAATTGAACCGGAATCAGACCAGCGGATTTTTCCTCAGTGGTAGGTGCCTTTGGCCCTGGATACCAGCATGATCCGTGGGTGACCTAACCTGTCGGTTGTTGCAGCTAAAACGCCGTGTCCTATATGCAACAAGCCAATCGGACGGACATCCAACAGTTTAGCCTTGCTGTTCCTCTGTCGACATGTCGTGCATGCAGATTGTGTACAGCACGACGAGGATCTTCCACACCAACCGGACCCAACGCTGGTCGGCATGGGTATCGGTGGACAGCCTGGACTCGGCGGCAAGGTGGCGTTGTACGTATTTTTTCGATCTCTTCATCCAATCGTTGACTGAGCAGTCGTTCTCGGGTTGATCAGTACGGCTATCCTTCGCGCGAGGGTGACCCAAGGCTGCCCAGTTTGCCACAAACGGAGCGAAGGTCAACGGACTTAATCGGATTGCACTCGCCGTACTACCTCATGTCCCCATGTGCTTTACGTAACGTACATGCTACACTCTGGATGCCTCTACCTCGATATACCCTTAGCTACTTTCCCTTCGTACTTCAAAGGCGCTTTTAGAATGGAGGGGAACGGAATGCAGTGCTGGTTTAACCACTCGAGAGAATCCATATCGGGGTTTTCTAGTCTTGCCGGTCAATTCCATCAGTTGAAGCCTAGGCCCAACACACGTTTGAATGATTTCAACTCACTTGATGACCGCTGCGACTTCCATTACTTGTATCTGACGTATGCCGAAACCTCCGCCATGTCAATCCACAACATCCTGAGCAGGTCGGGTCCCGTCACGGCGAGTACGATATCGACGTCGTTCCTTCCTTGCGGCCTGGGGGCAGAATGTAAGGCGCACCGCTGCCGTGGACAATGGAAACAACTTACAAGAAACCCCGAGCACTAGCTGTCCCTACACCCCGGAACAAGCGGCACTTGGTCAGATCTCCAAGCTGGTGATCATTGGCCCACCCGGGCAGCCGTGACGGAGGGTATGGTTTCCTTGTGTTCGCGCTCCAGCTCACCGCCCCTCGAGGGACATTCGTGTCTCCAGTGATCTTCCATCCACGTATGGTCGACAACGCGTCGTTCCAATCAAGGTAGAGACACTCTGTCCCGTGTGGGCCGTGGGATCCCAACCACAGGCCGACGAGGGATGCAGGATGCCAAGTGGACGAGGTAGGATCCCCTCCAGTGACGATGCGATGTCGGAGAGGGTAATAGCGCGCGAGAGATGATCTATCCTCCTGGAACCCGTGGAAGACACGTGGGAGGTTGACACACCCAAAGGAGCAGGAGAAGGATAATGCTGGCGGTTTGAGATGTTTCGAAGGTCCCGAGAATACGATGTGTCCTCTGGAACGGTGTTGTGTCAAGAACGAACCCAGATCCAAAACAACAGACTCTTCTGGAGACAAAAGGGGATATCGCAGGGGATCAATAAGGTCGTGGATCTCGGGGATGGGGAACTCTGGATGAGGGTACCGTTGTCCCTCTCGCGTGTGCAAGAAGAGTCCTTCAGAGGTGGAGGAGAATACGTAAATGTAAGCGTCGTGTGGTGTCGCTCCTGGACCGGCACAACAAGTGATACGTGGACCCTCGTCCAAGTCTTCAGAAGCTGAGAAGTCGATTCGTATAATCGGCATATAAATAGGAAGCTCTGGCATCTCCGGACCGTCAATGTACTCCAACTGGATGGGCCGAAAACGCCATGCTCCCAGGATGATACCGCCTGGGTGGGACGTATCTCCAGGATGGAGGCGAATGTCGACGATTTCACCCGTGTAGGCATGGTCCCCAGCCCACAGACCGATCATGGGCCCATACATGAGCAACAACCGGACGTAAACGGTGAACCACGATCGACCGCCGAAATGGGTGATATCGTAAAGGCCGTAGGCTGACGAAAGACTGCGCCAGATTGACTCCACGCCGGAGAGAGCACGTAGGTCACGAGAACAGGACATTAGACGGACGATGTCACGAGATGGCATGAACCGCAAGATCTGGAGTAAGGCATCATACGGAAGGTTGACGATGGCGGCTGAAGGCGAAGGAATGGCAGGCGTTGCATCCATGACCGACGCGCGCTGTTGCGTTGGAGGTTGAACGGGAGTTACGAGAGCTGCAATGGGAGTTGTATCCCTTCGGATGTATGGCGTGCAAGATGCCTTATAGGTGCGTTGTTGTCCTACGGAACTCATCTCTGATAAGTGAACCCATCCTACACTGATGGCAGATAAACAAACTCAAGTTCGTTACGTACCTCTTATCGGTGCCGAACAACAATTGCGAATGGCATCCACTGGAGTTGCTGGACACCAAGCGAGGCAAGGGCAGAACACCTCTAAGACGTGAGTCATGGTTTGAGAGCAAAACACAACAATCGATTGGAGCAACCGGGATTAGCTTCGTCGAATGACGACTTTGCTGTTATCCACGATCCTCGTCAGGAGAACGTCGGTTACCGGAGCTCGACGGATGGACGTAAGCGAAGGTGACTGAATGACATCAAGACCTGCCGGCGACCCTTCAGTCTTGAGAAAAGAAGTGTCGAAACTAGTGCACCTTGGCCATGATAGTCCGGCAACATGGCTGTCGTGGAAGACCCCGAGATCCGATGACATACTAACCTCGGATGCTGGTGTTGCCGCTTGTCACAGGGTACGATAGGCCGTGAGTAATCGGTGGGATGACATATTCGCAAAAAAGACCGAAGAACGCATGATGAGCAACACGGATCTGTCATATACGCAAGGGGGGAGGCTCTTCAAGAGTGTGATCCAGCTGCGCCAGCTCCTCATCGTAGAAGCGCCGAAGAGCCTCCTTGTCTGAGCAGAATTGGTGGAGCTTCCGGCGCAGTTCCTCCGCCGCGGCCGCGGGCCGTTGATACTTGAGGGAGGTGCCAATGCGGCCCGGGGCCATGAGACGATTCGTGAGGAATAGGAAACCTTGAGAACCTCCGAGGACTTGCACGAATGCGACGCCGGAACGATGTACCCACTGGGAGTATTTGAAGTGGGCGAGCCTATAGGAATATTCGACTTCCACTTGATCCGTATAGTGGTCGATCCCTTCAATGTCCAGAACGAAGCCTGACTTGCGAAGGATAGTCGTTTCGAAGTAGTTCTTCGCTTGAGTGCCTTCAGGGAGGTGCCTGCCGACCTCGTCAAGCCTGGGAGGCTGAATTGCAAGTGGGATAGGGAAACATGATTGGAACGCGTTCTTCTGTCTCACGTCGCTTATCTGGTCGACGTATGCCTCGACCAACTTGAGTCCATACCGTTCGATGATTCTACTCCACTGTCGCAGGAGATCGTCTATACATCGAGCCGTGGTCCCAATCCAGTTGAATTCGAAGTGGAAACATGTCCCGGGATTGTGGATGATGTCATGGTGCAAGATGACGGACTCGGCTTGGTCGCTTTGCTGTGATACAAAGGTGTCATCGCTGGTGACGTGGATGAGGACGAAGTGCCCGTACCTTCCTCGGATCGACATCAATATTAACCTTTTGGCTCAAGACAAGCTTGCGTTTCTTTGTTCTCTTCCCCGGCTGGAGGGATCTTGGAGAGTTGGTCCCACGGGCGTTGAAGTCATCGTGCCTCGCCGGACGCGAAAACCAGCTGGCTCTCGGCGTCACAGGAACGATATACTCCCCACGAAGGATGTAGAAGTAATGACTGCGAAAACCTCAGTGAGCTTGCTAGCATGTCATGAAAGATGCCAAACCCACCCATCGAGGAAGCCATGGGTCGATCTACAGTGATCAAACAACCCCTCCTCCATCAACTTGGCTCCCCATTCAGCACCTTCCTCCCGGTTCGAGATGTCCCGGAATTCGCGTACAAGCCACGTCACGAAGTGCGCGCCAGTGAATGAGTTGGGGTACTTTCGTCCGTGCCACCGATGCTCTTTGATCGGAACGCCGTCCTCCTCGCGCATGACCTTGGCGATGATGGCGAGCGACATGTCAGCGATGTCTCGCTCGCTCTTCACCTTCTTCTTGAGCGGCCCCGACGCGTGGATGTCGTCCAACTGTGCCAGGACGCCTTCGTCGAGAATACACTCCGCAGGCCCGAGGTCGGTCGTGACGAAGCGGATGGGAGGCGTGTGCGGATCGGCCTCGATGCGCGCCTTGGAGAACAGCTCCGCGAGTTTGTCCATCCCCAACAGCCTCGTCTCCTCCTCGTTGAGCCTTTCTCCGCCGGGCGCCACGCTGGCGTGGGGCGACTCGTCCGCCGGGATGACCACGAAGCGGGTGCGCCAGTACCGCAGGTTCTTGTCCAAGGAGTTCTTGTACCCCCCTATGAACATGTCCAGGCTGTCGACAACGGACGTGTCAGCGAGGGCTGTCAGCCAACAAAAGAAAAGAAAAGAGAAAACTGCAAAGAGTTCCTCACGGGTTCCATCCGTAATTCTCCAGCCCAAGAGCCCCAAACGTCGTCCGCAGCTCCGTGTAGCCCTCGCCCAGCTTCGGCCAGATCAGACACTGGTACTCAAACGGCGGCATCTTCGGCATCCGCCTCACGTACCGCCGGACCTGGATCACGTCCCCCGTGTACACGATGTGGTGGATCTCGTTGCTCATGGTCAGATACACCGAATCGTACGCCGAGCCGAGCACCGTCGCGACCCCCACCGGGCGCGAGCCCGCGTCGTTGTCCCCAGCGGCCGCGTACGACTTCGTCCGCC
>VJXU01000113.1:0-10737 GCA_008694245.1 Ganoderma sp. BRIUMSc
GAGACCGAGACTTAACGACAACCCTCACGATCCCGGGAAAGGGAGTGTGTCGAACCTACATAACTTAGGAGGTGAGTATACTTGCATGCGGGATAAAGAATCTGACAACGCAGCATCTGAACACAGGCACAGGGCCGGCAAGGGTAAGTAGCGCAACGTGCACAAGGTGACAGGAACTTCGGATTCGAAGTCGTCGGATTCCAGACCCATCGGGTCGGAGGTCCTAGAAATGGCTCGATCGCCTGTCAGTGTGTTTGTATGCCCCCGCTGCGCCGCATGGTGCATCAAAACCATCCCGCCTTGCCAATCTACACACAGATGGTGTCAGGTTGGTGTCAGGCACGACGTTATAAAGCCATCATCGGTCACGAGAGTCCTTACAGAACACGCTTCGTAAAGCCGTTGGAAAGATGTTCCGAAATTCGACACTGAGACTGTATGCTTTCTGGACGTTGAAGCGGAGAATTGCAACAGGGTTCCTATAGGCAGATCGGGTGCAAATCAGCGGACGATATCATAAGTATGGATGATCATGCTTTATGGCGCTGACATGGATTCTATCATTCCTGCAGAGGCTTGGAAGGCAGCCGTTGGTCCGGGGAAGACCCTCGGAGCCTGCAGTATGCAGCACGAGGCCTAAGGGTCCGTGCGCCGCAGTACCCTTCATATGAATGCATGACACTGAAGTAGTTTCAGACGTGTCATGGGGCGTATTGACCGGATGCACATGTTCGCTGTCGTCTCGAAACGTCCGTGCGTGAATGTCGGATGCCTTTGGAAGGCTGCGTGGAGGCGGAAGGAG
This sequence comes from Ganoderma sp. BRIUMSc, assembly GCA_008694245.1. Taxonomy (NCBI): domain Eukaryota; kingdom Fungi; phylum Basidiomycota; class Agaricomycetes; order Polyporales; family Polyporaceae; genus Ganoderma; species Ganoderma sp. BRIUMSc. Next base: position 803 of record VJXU01000113.1, read on the forward strand.
AGCGGGGATTGCAGCCCTCCGGCCGCACGTCTGCCACAAGCGAATCCCGCTGCTAACCAACCTGAATTCGTTCAGTTCATTGCGGCTTTCGGGTCCGAGACGGTGTTAGTCTTACATGACAGAACGGTAATATCGTTCGTTCTGGGAAGATCGGAACGCCTCTCACTATGATGTCATAGCGGTAACAGGATTTGTGGCGTCGTCTGGTGTACCCAGGGTGAGTGTACTGCCAACGGCAGATGACGCCAGAACTACCTATGGTGCGCATTAGATCGGATGTTTCATTGAAAATTCATCATCATAGGACTTACTTCGCGCATTCGACCGGGAAGAGGTTGAGCAAAGGTTGCAGGCAGCAGAGGAGGATCAACCATCCCATGCCAAATTGGGAGGGTACCGCCGCCGAACGATCGCCAACACGGAGACGACCGGTGTCAACGTCTCAAACACTTACCTTCCCGCTCGTCCTCAGTACGCAGTGCTCAGTACTTAAGTCCGTGATTACCCATGGAGTCACATCGGCAGCCCTTGGTACAGACCAGCTGACCAGCTGGCCTCCCAGAGTATGGACCTGAGACTTAAACATCAGGAACCATGTAAAAGACCGCGACGCGAGGGATGGACGAAAGGCCAAATGGTGGGGTGCATGCCTATCTATGGTATAGTTGTCCGTGAGCGAAGATTGACGCACTGAATGTCAAAGGACAGGAAGATGTATATCCACGTACCGACTTAAAATTAGCCCTAAAACTTCAGACATTGCTCGCCTTCGGAGCCCGTTGCAGTGGCAAATGTGTCGATTGACTCGATTCTCCCCCTCTCTTGATCGGCGTTGATACTTACCGTTCGCTTGAAATCTCTCTGCCACTCCGACACCAACCAGAAACACGCATTTTATCATCATATACGCCACTGAGCGCTATAGGACGCTTACTTCGAGTGCCACCGCGCGGCTGGTGGTCTCACCGATAAAGACACAAGATGTAAACATATTCCCATATCACTTGGTTCCGAGAGAGCTAGATGTGCGGGAAGAGACGTACAGCCTGAGGTTGTTGAGCCTTGTATCATCACCACGAATAGCTATCGTGATGAAAGTGATGGAAGTTGGCATTTCGTCGTTGTGGAGTCCTTCTCCGTTCTGTCGAGCATAGGAGCTGATACAGTACGGCCGTTTCAACAAAGCCACAATACCACGGATCTAGATTTCAGCATTCTCAACATGAGCAAACGTTCATGCAATTGAGCATGCGATTGATACTGAAGCATGAATCACGTGCGCATAAAGGTGGTTGGAAAGACCACTTGTAGAACTGAATCAAGTGATGGTGTTCTGTTTGTCCTTCTGAAGTTACACGGTACCGTTTTCGACGGTATAATTTTTCTAAAGGTGGCCGAGTTCATCGTGAGCGGTTGCTTGGTAATGATCACACCTCGAAATTCTGCGAGTACTGGGTGATGTGTCTCTTGCAGAGTTTGGCGGATTGAAGGGTGGAGCGCCTGAGGCTATGAGTAGCGATGACTCGAGTTATGCAGAAGTCCAGGAGAGTGAGAGGGATGGAAGGGAAGGGCGTTGGGTGTGGTGACGAGAACGGGCGGTTGGGTGGTGTTGAGTATGGAATTCAAAGTCCGCATTGAGAGGGACGAGCGCCGAAGCCCCCTGAAGCATCGCTGCCCAAGACGACCGCGGGCAAGACCCATGGCACCAGCACGCTCTTCCACCAACCGCGCTCGGCGCGACCACACCCAACATGCCTCCCATCCTCCAAACATGTCCCCGCCTGACGACGACTCCAGCGCGAACGACGACCTTTTCCTGGATCCCTTGATGGGCACGCCTCTTGCAATCTATGTCGAGAAGGATGTCGACAACTGGACTGAAATTGTGAAGCTTATAACGGTATGTTTCGCTATCACTTGTATGCTTCCACCCTCGACGCGTCGTTTGCCATTCCACAACTATTGCCTGGCTTTCAAAGTCAACCCATACTTCATGCCACTGCGTATCATTATCTCCGTCGTTCCCGACTTCCAGCATGCGGACCATTTTATTGACTTCTTCGGCATACAGACCCATGGGGGAATCGTGTCACAAGGCTATAGCGGAGTAGCATACATCCTAGGTGAGTGATGAGTGAAATTCCATATGCCATAAAGCAACGGTGAAGATGCGCGTCCCGTTTTCCGGTTTCCCCGCTTACATTCCATTCACCTTTCTAGTTGATCCCTACAAGGAGTCCGGTCAGAGTTTGTATCGCCAGTATGTCGGGAAAAAGGGAAAGATTGTTCTTAATGCCCAATGGGTTGTCCGATGCGTCGAAGCCGGTGAGCTTCAGACCTACCACACCAATTTCGGTGACTGCAAAGTGACTGGCACCGAGAAGTGGGTCGTCCCTCTGACACCGGTCCCTGGGCAGTATAACTTATCGTGATTTTCAGAGTCATTCCCATTGTACATCAGCAGCCTCAGCCGGAGGCGGGCCCATCTTTGTCGCACGTTCCTGAGCCACCGCACGAAGAAATGGTCCACCACGTACCCCCGGAACAGGTCCTCCAGCAGCAACAGCAACAGCAACAGCAGCAACAACAACCTCTTCAACATCATACACCACATCCGCAAGCTCCTCCTACCCATGGACAGGGCATACCTCCCCCTGCAATGCCAATGGGTCACCCAGCCCCCATTGTTGCCCACTCAAGCTCCTTTCCATACGTGTATGGCCCTCCCATCGACGTTACGCCACGCGCAATGCAGCCACCAACGTCTGCGCCGCCCCAAACCTGGCAAGCACCGAATGGCATTGTGCCAGCGCAGACTCATCTCGCCCCTCCCCCTCCTCCACCTCCCCCGCCTCCACCACCACAGCCTGAACACCATATGATGGAGCGCCATCCAGGATACGCCGAAGAGCAGCAGCAATGGGACGGCACGTACCACGCAATGCAGCCTCCGCCTCCTGGCATGGTGCCTCCGCCCCCACCAGAATATGCATATAGGTATCGGGACGACCAGGGTCCAGGATGGGTACCCAGTCCAGACGGCTATTATACTCAGCATGTACGTGGGCTCTATCACAGTCAGCGACGATTCACCAATGGGCTTCCGACTTTTTCCCAGTACGAGCAGCCATATCCGGAGGCACCCGACCAGTATATGGAAGAGGCTGGACCCTCTAATGCCGACACGGAAATGACCGTCGCTGAACCCGAGAAGGTGACAAGGGGACGCAAGCGAACCAAACTGCAGGTATGGTGCTGCTGGTTACGGGTCTTCGGTCGGTTGCGTGCATCTTAGGTACTGATGAAGAGACCAGCCACAGCCCGCCCCTCACGCCTCGACGTTGGTTGCGAACCGTCGAAATCCTCCAGGGCGGTCACCGACGCCTCCAACCCGCGTTATCAAGAGCACATATGGTGGTAACCTGTTCACGTCGGATGATGTAATGTACTTGAAGCGATACATCGATTACTGCCAGGAACAAGGGCTGGTACTCAGGTAAGGGATCGTATTGTGGTTTTGTGATGGCATGCTAAGGATCATACTTTAGCTTGCGTGAAATATGCGAACGAATAGCAATCAAGGCGTGTATATACGTCATCATATATCAGATACAGCTACATCTAACCTGCGCGTATTTCAGGCACCGCATCATACGTGAGTGCATAGGTACAAGATGCTGTATGAGATGTAACTTTTGGCGCAGGTTCTACTCTTGGAGGCGATATTGCAACAAACATAAAATCCGTCTAGGAGGATATGCTATGGACCTCGGGGAAGACGTCGAAGAGCGCGATCCCTCCTCCATGCCTGTGGACAATGAAGCCGGCCCAAGCGAGCAGTCGCAGCCAATGGGTGAACAAGAGACGCCAAGTCTGCCTGTAAGCCACGGGCCCGGAGCCATACCCGCCGCGCATCGAGCTGCTGCACAGGACATCGGTCGGACGCGATCTCCAACGCCACCCAGAGCACTGTATCGGAGTACGACAGGTAAAGGCGTTGCGTTTACGGATGAAGATGTCATCTTCCTGGTTCGCTTCTTGGAGTACCGGACGCGACAGCATGAGAACAAGCTAGATATGGTGCAGTTCTGGAAGGAAGTTGCTTTGAAGGTATGCGTGTTCCAACGACCATCAGTGGGTGTATTGTTGACTTTGTGTGGGTATATTTGGGTCTCTAGGCTCCTCACCATTCTCGTGCATCCTGGATGAAGTTCTATAGGAGGCATAAGCACGAGCTGCACCACGAGCCTGGCGACGAACCGCTTCCTACCCCTCCGGAGAAAAAGATGCGATATAGTCGGAAGGACGACATCCTGCTGGCGCAGTACTTCTTCAGCAAACCTGAGGGCACGTCTGACAAGATATTCCAGGCTTTCGGACGGCAGGTACGTTAGCCCGTTGTTTTGCATGAGGCAATTTGCTCAGCCAAGGTTCTGGCCCGTAGTATCCACATCATCCCTGGAAGGGCTGGCAGGAGCATCATCGAATACACAAAGTCAAAATCGACCATCTCATCCAGCGACTGGGTATGGGCGAGAACATCGATGAGGACGCTGAGCAGTAGCTGTGGTGCTTGTTTTGTATACTACGCGCTTTCTAATGCGTTCGTGCGATATTTGGATAATCTGTGCTTTATTTTGTATTGTAACGTTCTGACTGCTTGCCTAGTGCTCGCCCATGTTTCAGGAGAAGTGACAAGTGTGAGGCCACTGGCTCTTCACGGCGATGGTAAATATCAACGCTGTGTTGAGTTGTGTGCCCCAGGTTCGATATCTCGAAATCGGTACGGTTCGTACCACATTCTTCAAGGCTTCTTGATTTCACGTTCTGGGACGTCGGCTCCAATAACTATGTCTCGGATGAGGAGTCACGAGTGAGAACTAGCTCTAACTGGCCGCTCTGGTCTTTCTCTGTAACTTTGGTCTAGGTTGTCTTTGTGTGGCGGGCAGCGAGGAGCATAGAGCTGCCCATGACATTTACACGCGGACCCAATTGATCAAGAGAGTACAGAGGAATCAAAGTATTGGACGGGTTGTTTCCTCCCTTTAATAGGGCGCTGTAAGGTACAGTGAGCCATACATTCCGCTCTTTCGCAGTAGACTGCAACTTGAAGGTCAAGTGCAGCATACCAGCAGCGACACGCGGAACTCGAAAATGGAGATTTCCGTAAATTTACATGAGGTCAGTGTCAAACGATCTATCTGTTATTATGTAGGAGCAAGCGTTATTTGTAGCGTAATCTGTTCCGGGACTGGCAAGGACTGGCGAACTGCAGTCGGATGAGAGGACGTTACTTACCGTTTTGGGTGAAGCTGCGGGCGAGTCCAAGCACAGCCACTGCTTATCATGTTATGCCCCTCGCTCGATTTCTCAAGTTGTCAGCCACCGTCTCGGATCTCGGGTGCTAGCCATTTCATCCGTAGTCAAGCAACACTTCTCATACGTCGTATCCAAAGTCCCTCTTCTGCCTCCGGAAATGTCTGAAAGGAAGCTTGGATACTTAACACAAGAACAAGTGGATCAGGCAAGCGATATCATCTCCCCACTTGCGATTCCTGCACGCTAACAGTGCAAACTTTGCACCCAAGTTCCGAGCTGATGGGTTCATTGTCCTCTCCTGTCTTGACATAATCGTATGTCTCATCTTCACCTCTTCATAGATACTTGAGGCTCCCCAGCTTTCTTGAACCGGACGAGGTCGAGGTACTCCTCACTCGTACCAAACAATTGCTGGATAATTTCAGCGCTGAGGACCATCCTCTGGTAAGAGAAGTGTCATTCAATATTCTCCTTTTCACTGCAGCAAACATTTTATCTCTTTTAGACCAAGTTCACTACCGGGGATGACAACCATGTCGGCGACAACTACTTCCTAACATCTGGCGACAAGATTCGATATTTCCTTGAAGAAGACGCCGTGAGCAATGGCAAACTCAATAGAGAGAAACAGAAAGCCGTCAATAAGATCGGCCACGGTTTGTTTGTGAACCATGCCATAATCACGAACATCTTCGCTTAACGTGGGATATGATGACTTTTCTCAGGCCTCCACGAACTCGATCCTGCCTTCCGGAAAGTAACCCTGGAGAGTGAGAAGATCAAAGCCGTGGTCAGAGACCTTCAGTTTCACCATGACCCTGTAGGTAAGTAAATATACCTCACCGCCTCGAGACTGCGACCGACCCCTAGCGTGCAGCTCTGCAATCCATGGTGATCTGCAAGCAACCACGCATTGGAGGCGAAGGTAAATCACGCGCCAATCCGGATGGAATCCAACCAATATGTACTCACCATCATCACAGTTCCCGAACACAACGACTCGTAAGTGAGCTTCTGAACAAATGCCTACAGCTCCTAATACCGTCCCTGGCTCAAAACTATCAGCACGTTCTTGGTAAGTCACGCAATGTAGCGGCGTGAACGTAGCGATGTTGATATACAACAGTACACCAATCCGCCGTCTGCTCTCGGTTTTTGGATACCGCTCGAGAAGTGCACGCCTGAAAATGGGGCTCTCTCCTTCCTCCCCGGCTCCCATCTGACCACCCAGGTCACGAAGCGCTTCGTTCGCCTACCACAAGGTGGCACCGGTTTCGAGCAGCTCATCCCCGCGGACCAAACCAGCCAGTATCACGAAGGGAAATACATTCTCGAGGCATGCACGCCTGGTGGGTCTTGACATATCTTTCGAGGACTAGTGCTGAACGATGCTGTGTCACTCTCTCAGGCGACTTGGTCCTTATCCACGGGAGCGTGCTGCACAAGTCAGAGCGCAACACCAGCACCCACACCCGCTACGCATACACGTTCCATATGATCGAGTCGCCCCCGTATGCCGAATACGACGCAAAGAATTGGTTGCAGCCCACGCCCGAGACCCCCTTCCCTCACATCCTCGACTCCCCCAACGCGACCGTCGTGCCCGTCGGGGCGTGAGGGCGGGGCCATCAACGATGGGAGAAGCCAGGTTGGCTGGAAACTGGAGTTGCAGTTACGAGTCTATGCAGCGCAGTGTATGTACGCATATTGTCATGTACTTATGTGCAAAACCTGTAGAAGTGGATCATGATGTTCTCATGCTGCGCTCGTGCCACATGCGCGCTATCAAGCGGCGTCTCTCGCCTCCTCTACATCACATCAACTTTCCCGTAGGTTGCTAACTTCTCCGCAGTGAGCGCGCCGAGTTCGTCGTTGAGGGCGGGCAGGAACGTCCCGCTGCCCTGGACGTCGGCACGCACCCCCGCGAGCTCAGAGGCGACGGTGATGGCGAGGACCCTGGGAACATATCAGCGGCGGCCGAAGACTGACACTGAGCGCAAAGGCGGGGTAGACACGTACCCTCCGACCGCGGCGACGAGCATGTCCCCACGGACGAGTTTCGCATCTTCGGCAGCGGTGGATGGCCGGTTTGCCGCCTCTGCCATGCTGGCGCCCGCGCAAAACGTCGCGACTGACGTGCCGACCATGCATCCCGAGCCTGTGATCTCGCCGAGGAGCGGATGACCGTTTGAAAGCCGCACGACGGTGGTCCCGTCGGAGACGTAGTCTGTCACTCCGGTGAGGACGACGATTGAGCCTGGAACATTATTTCATGAGCTGCTTGATAGGCATCATCCAAAACGTGGGGACCAAAGAAGAGGCCGGGCCGTCCCTACGTACGCTCTTTCCTCGCCAGGTTGCGCACGAATGAGACAGGGTCGGCGAACCCGGTTCCTACGCTGTCGACGCCCTTGGCTTGCACCTGCTCACGGAAGATGGGGGGAGGTAATGCGTAGGTTAACGGCAGCGCCCGCGCAGCAACACGTATGGGGAAGTCCGACAGTACCTCTGTGGAATTCGCGAGCGCGGCAAGCTCGCCGGAGTTACCCTTGATGACAGTCGCTTGCCAGGCGTTCAGGAGCGCAGCGGCGGACGTGCGGCGGAAGGTGGTCGCGCCGACGCCCACAGGGTCGAAGACGACCGGCTTGCGGTTTAGGTTGTAATTGAATCCTGCAACCAACCGGGGTGCGTTGTGAGCGGCGCACGATGCGGTGGCGCATCTGCAATCGAATTGAACTTTGGTAGCACTGACCGGCTGCCAGCATCCCGTCGAGGTTCTGGATGGTTCCGAAGTTCACGAGGAGGCTCCCCGCAACGGCGCTGAGATCTTCCATCTCTTCTGGGGCGGTAGCCATAATGGGCGAGGCTCCGAGGGCAATTGTTGCATTCGCGGATTGCGTAGTGACGACCGTGTTGGTAATCTGGATGGAAGGAAGAAACTCTATCAACTTCTTGCGAAGGACAGAGACACCGCATTGCCGGAGTCTGTACCTGGTGAACGAGCGGGGAATACTTCTTGACTGCGGACAGCAACTCGCCGACTTGATGTTTGATTACGTCGGAAGTGTAGGATGGTGGAAAGGTGGAAAAGCAAGGGAGAGGGTTTGCCTTGAATGTTTGTACAATACTTGCAATTCTCTTAGCGGCGTTGTAAGGGTCTCTGGAGGCGACGATATCGCTGACGACAGCGAGGCCGTTCAGACTGCGGCCAAAAGCAGACACCGCCCCATGCATGCAGTGAAGGGCGTTGGTGGATTTGATCCCCGCTTCCAAGGTACCATAAGCGCGCGAGATCACCATAGATCGTAACCTTGCACTCACCAATAGCCACAGCCTTGATCTCAGTGTCGTCGAGGACTTCAAGCAAAGCACCTATACCTCGGACGCCAACCACAGGACTTGTGAGCTTTTTCGTCTGCGTAGACCATACTGGTCCCAGGCCAACATAGTCTACGTCATCCTCTACGGCTTTCTTGACGTGTTCCACAGTATTGCAGGTCATGCCGATGATGGCGTTATGTGGCAGTAATCTGCGCGCAACTTCGACGGGCATGTCGGTCTGACCAAGATGTACGCCATCGGCACCGATCGCAAGGGCAATGTCGATGCGGTCGTTGATGAGGATAGGGACGTTGTGCCTGCGACAGATCTCCTTGGAGGCTTGAGCGATGGAAAGAAACTGCGGTAGGTGGTTGGTAGGAACATCTGGATTGAATGGTTGTTTTCTCACCTCTGCTGTGTCTGCATGCTTCTCGCGTATCTGAACGAGGGTCACGCCTCCTCTAAGCGACTACGAACGTCCAATCAGAATGCAACCTCGCGCAGTCGCACACAACATCTCACTTCCTCCAAGGACTCCAGATAGTCCTAGAGCGAATGTCAATCGATGCACGCATCCGGAAAGGAGTGCGATCACCAACCTTTCCTTCTGGAAGGAGGTCCCTTCCCGTGACAAGATACAATGAATAGTCCACTGGAGGCTTCTTCAACGTCATAGTCGTGAATAAGGTACCTCGGTCGTAAGGGCGGTTTAGCTTCAATAGGCACCAGCCTTGAGTTGAGTGCGTCGAGTCAAAAAAGGGATCACGTCATCGCATTCTGGTCCTAGGACTGGTACATCTGACACCCAGACGTTTCTATGCCTCTGGGTCGGCCTTAGGCTTGTCACTCCATGGAACGGACTGGTGGTGTGTGCAAGAAGAAGCCGGACACAGTTTACAGAACATCACGATTGGTGAACTCGAAGAGATGGGCTGAATAAGTAGACGGGGACCAAGGAACAGACGGGCGCTGAGGGACCCCGCCACTCCAAGTTGTCATAGACGCCAGCAACCTCTTCGCATTCCTCTCCTCCTTCCAATGCGACAACCAATGTGTACTTCGAACACACTAGGCGACACGATTGAATGCAATACTACTACGCTTCCCGTATTCGGCTCTTGTGCCATCGGTGGGCATCTCTGAAGCATACGTGGCTTTGACCCCATCTTCGTCACCTGCTGATCCTTTTCCCATCAGAGAAATGAGTGGATTATGCATCCTAAGTAGGCTTCATGCCCTTCGCTACGTACTTACATGTATGCCTTGGGTTGAGGCATCACCATGGCATCCTGCTC
>VJXU01000115.1:0-25293 GCA_008694245.1 Ganoderma sp. BRIUMSc
AGAAGCTGGAGCCAATCACAGGATCGATGAGATAGCCCATACCTGGAACGATAAGCCAGCGCGCAGGAACTCGTGTAAGACGGCCGAACACAGCTTCGAGCAGCGACAGACGCACCAGCACATCCCAGGGTGGCAGCGCCATAGACGAACATAGGGTCGTGCGAGGACATACCGTCTTCCATCGACGTTTCCGCTTGCGGATCGTCAGATACTCCTGCCACGGTAGGCTGTCTTGCTCTGCCTGAGAAACCGACGACTCTCCTGAGGTGTTGGAGGCTTTAGTCGCCTTGCCACGACACTGGGCACCACTTTGGAGACGAGCCCGAGCGGAGGATGCGAGTTTGGGCCGCGTTGGGCCTGGGAGCGTCCGCGCCAGCGGTCGGATGTGGTGGGTAGACATGATGACGAGTATACTTCAGCGCTGGACTTCATCAGAAAGATGCCGTTGCACGCACCTGCGGTCTCTTCAACAGCGACGGGCTCGCCCACTGGTACGGGCGGAGACTCCTCCACAGCAGCACTTCCTTCAACTGGGGTATGGTGAGGCTCCACTGGTACAGGCTCCGGCACAGCAGGCTCCTCAGTGACCGCGGCGGCCGGAGTCTCTTCAACAACCGGTGAAGGAGCTTCGACTGCCGAAGTCTCCTCAACCACAGGAGCAGGTTCCTCCGCAACTGCAACGGGTGCGGCAGGCTCTTCCACGACAGGTTCCTCGACAGCAGGTGCAGCAGCAGGCACTTCCACAGGCTCAGTGACGGCGACCTCAGCAGTTGCACTCTCCATGGCCACGACAGGTGCAGATTCCGTGGTCTTGACAGGTTCAGGTTCCATGGCCTCGATAGGTGTAGGCTCCGGAGCCTCTTCGACAGCGGCGGGTTCCTCCACAGATGGCTCAGGCTCAGCGACAGGCGTCTCCTCCACCGGTGCGGGAGCTTCGGGCTCGGCTCAACAGCAATGGCGAGGGCTTCAACAACAGCCACCTCCACGTGCGCGGGCTCAGCTATGAATCATGACGCTTGAGATCAGAGACAAGATCGGGAAAGCCACATGCGGGGCCTCGGGCTCAACGGGGGCGCTGGCAGCCTCCCTCCATAGGCGCGGGTTCAGCTAGAATGTTATTGTAAGCCACAGCGTCATAAGTCAGAACCAAACATCGCAACGTACCAGCGTGCGCTTCCTCAGCAGCGGGGCGTTCGACAGCAATAGCCCTCTCCTCCTCGATGGCAGCGGCAGGTGCTTCCGGTTCGGGTGCGGGAGCAGAAGGCTCTTCAACGACAGGCGCAGCCTCAGGCTCAGGCTCGGGCGCGGTAGTGGGGGTAGGAGCCTCTTCAACCACAACGGGCTCTTCGACAACGGGTGCGCTCTCCTGAACCAAGGGGTGCTGGCTCGGTAGGTGCCGGTGCTGAAGGTTCCTCGATGGTGACAGGTTCCTGGACAGCGACAGGCTCCTCGACGGTGGCGCAGGTGGAAGCGTCTGGTCATCGGTCGGCGCGGACGTCAGTGGGAACCTCAAGCTTGTGCTCGACAGCGCTCTCGGCCGGCGCATCCTCGGTCTTCAGTGCCTTTGGCATGAGGCTGGGTTGGCGAACTGAGCGAATTGGAACGTCTACGATGGGGGCGAGGCACCCGGATAGTAGGCACAGTGTTGACTGGACTGTCAGATTCGGCAGGGACGAATGATAACAGACGCGAGGTCTCGTCGGCGAAGATGCGAGACAGTGATGGAGAGTCGTCGACCGAGGCAAGAATCGGCTCTGCGTCATCGTTTGTCCGAGCCGCGGAACGAAGTGCATCCCAGAGGCCCTTGTACTGCGCGTCTGTGAGCTGCATCTCGGACTTGAGGGCGTTAGACACAAGTCGGAGCGGATGAGGTTTCGGCTTCGCAGCCTTGGCATCGTGAAGCTCGGTTTCCACACGCACAAACAGCGCGTCGTACTGGCGGGTCAAGAAACGAGGTCGCGCGAGAAGATCGCTGTCGGCTGCGGGTGTCGTGTCTGCCGACGGACTTCTGTGATAGGGATAGCTCTTCACAAGTTCAGTCAGCCGCAGTGGCATCGTTCCGCGAAGGGTCTCGTCCCTGGGGATCGTTCAGCAACAGCAGATTAACGGATGATGTCATCGAATATACCGGATATGAGCCAGGAACAAATGCTCGAGGATACGTCCGGCCCGTTCCCAGTGTGCATAGAACTTGTTCCAGTCATCCCCGTCTTCACTTCGGCTCGTGGTAAGGAGTCAGAGCCCGAGGAATTTGGAAAGCTTGCTGCCTGCAAGGATCATGGGCGTAGATGAGTAGCAACACACCTCCATGGTTCACGATAGCCTGAGAACACGCCTTGACGAGCACCAAGGTCTCCAGAGGGGTGAGTCGCCGCTCGCCGATGACGTTGTCGGGTAGCGTGGTCGTGTCGTTCGGATCCGCCTCGAACATGACACGGAGCGCGCGATTCGGTCGTTCTGTCGCGCTGTTGTGGCGAGGGAGATATTGCGGGCGGGCGGTTCGTGTCCGTTCGATTGGACGGGGAAGGCGCAGGCAGCATGGGAAGCAATGAGAGGGAGACGGATCGCCCACAGGACAAGGGGGCGCGTCTTGTACGCGATAGGGACGCAAGAGAACGGCTCTCGAGGGGGGCGCACCGGTAAGAAATTTTCCTCCCTAATGGGACCTGGATTCTCTCTACTCCGATAGACATAGCCTGCGGAAACGATGCACGTGCAGATTGAGCCTGTCTCGCGTCAGCCGGACGCGCACGATGTTGTCTAACGAGAGCGCCCCTTTACCGCGGTCGTCGCGAGTGTACTCGTTGGTGAAGTCGTCGACGGAGACGCCAGCAAGGAGGGAAGAGTGGTCGATCGTTTGGGCAAGGTTCAGCACGCCGACAACGCCCGCCTCGAGGAAACCTGGAGGCGTCCGCATGCCGAAACGCAAGTCGTCAGGGGTGACCTGGCGCTTGAGCCATGCGACAGCGGAGTGGTAGAGGTGGGTCGATTGGTAGGTCTCGAGCCGAAACGGCCCTACGCAAGTCGGATTCGGTGTAGACCTGAGGAGCTTGGGAGGCATGTGCGTTGTGTGTGGGCAAGCAGAATGGACAGCAGACGCCGGCGTTTGGAAAAGACGTCCACCCCCGCCACTGGAATTCGGGCAATCATAACATCGACCGTCTATCAGTTTTGGTATGCGGACGGTAATGTTATCCTCGGCGCTGGCAAAGTTGAGTTTCGAGTCTACAAGGGCATCCTCGCCGACCACTCCTCTGTCTTCGAAGACATGTTCTCTCTCCCGCAACCGGATCCTGGCCCATCTGAAAGTGATGCATGTCCTGTCGTACTCCTTAGCGACTCTCTCTCAGACCTTTGGTACATAAGACGTACGTTGCCAGTGATCCAGTGCGCAGTTTCGTGCACGATTCCGGCGAGGAGGAAGAACGACGTCACGGACTTTCCTTGGTCATCGTCGCCCTCAATGGCGGCGTGCGCGGCTCGGAGCTCTGGTATGCCGTTACGTAGGCATAGCGGGCATGCGACGCCTCAGTGGTGTTGGACACCATGAACGCGAAGAAGCGGGCGGCGATGTCGACGACGGGCGAGGAGACGGTGCGGTAAAACTTGAAGTCACGAGAGGCGTAGCCGCGTAGACATTGATGTGCGGGAGAGTCATCGTGTGTGGATCTTCGCGCTCGCTGGCGGGCGACTGGAGGATGAGGAGCGGCGGGGGAGAACGTGGTGAGTGAGAAGGAAGGCGGGAAGAGAAGGGGATCGAGGAGAGACTGCTTTTGATAGGTGTTGTTGTCGTGGGCGGGGAGCGTCGTCATAAAGCGTGCGGGTTGGAGCGGAGGACGAGTGAAGGAGATGTCAGGGAGGACGGAGCTTTGTGGCCCTTGGGCGAGGGGGGGAAGGGGGGAAGGAAACATTGTGGAACATTTGCCGGCGGAGCTGAAGCGCGCGTTGCGATTCAGTCACCGCGTGGTGCACCCATCTTGATTTTGGTCAGGTGATGTTAATCATAATCACGTGGGACAAGTTGTTGACGTGTTGGTGGCGGTTATAAGCCTGGCTTTGCAGTCACCGTCTTGCCACGTCCTCCCGTAACTGCGCCGTCAGGTGAGTAGTTCCCTCAAATTGCACGTCTGCACGCACGGAGGTGTGGAAACGCTTCATGCTGGTGCGTCTCTCGTATCGTGGAAACACGGGCCCGTCGACCGCCCCTCCGACCGTGTAGAAACGATCCGTGAAGTCGCGTCCAAGTATGGAGGCCGGTTACATCCCCCTTTCCTTCGTCAGACGTGTTTTCATCAATCTACGTGTCCATTATCGCTCATTGACGTTTTCTCGCGATGCCATCCCAGCGCGTTTCTACTTGTTCACTTGGACTGGTGTTGTAGACTGTCGACCTGTCATACGTGCCCCATCTATGCTCAAGCTTCTCAGGCTTTCACTGCGCTGGTCAACTATGGGGCAGCTCTATGGACGACTCGGGAAGTGGATTGATTAACCTTCATTGGGTATGCTGGGCGCGGAGGGTGGGTCATCAGGTGTGCTGTACGTCTTTTACTTCGTCCCCCCTCTCGTGTGCATGGCGCAACGCGTTCTACCTCCCTCCTTCCTGCCCCGCTCCGTCGTTCGGGTCTGTTTCAGATATCACCTGTTAAATCGGACGCGCCTACCCCCAGGCCATTACAAGCTGGAGAAGAGAAGGTTGGGGTTGATGGCGGCCGCGTTGCATGTTCTCGTGCGCGGAGTTAATCTCCGCATTTCATTTATGTTGCGACACAAGTGTTCTGCACAATACAACGAAGGCTACGAACATGTAATCAACAGTGGTCTGCATATCCTATCAGTCTACCCTTTCATCAACAGAGCCATTGCGAGCGGCCATGACTGCGACGGCATGCTCGATGGCTCCAGGTAGGAGAGCCGTGTACTGCGGTGCAAGGTGGTCAACGACGATTTGCCAGAATACGAGCAAATCGTCGAGGGCTCGATCGGGCGGACCATTCGCTCGCATGGAGATGTGGACGGTGGGCACGCCTCGGGCGGAAAATTCGATGGAGGGTAGGATGGTGATGGTAAACTAGGAAGTTATCGGTGACAACGTTATTGTAAGAAAAAGAAGTCACTCACGACGCCGAAAGCGGCAGAGTCCAAGAGGATTGTGCTCGCCATGTTTGGATATGGTGACATTACCGGGTAGCTCTCGTTCTGGTGGGGAGGTCCTTGAGCCAACAGGACGTTGGCGACCTAGCAATAAACATGTTAAAAGAGTGAGAGAGGCGAGGCGTTGCAGGCTTACTACGTGGTCGTTGAGGGCAATTTGGTCGTTATTGAGGAGTGGCTGGTTGGACATGGTGAAGTCTTTTTGTCATCCAAGTGGACACGGCACAGGGTGCAGACATTTTAAAGCACGCACACCAAGGAGGACAGGCGAGCATGAGTGTCCAGGGGCAATATATCATATGCAACCCGGGTGGCGGAAGCAGGTGCGGTCAAAGGGGGGGTGATGGGAAGAAGTAGGAGCAGGCAGCTGGAGTGGTTTATACAATGATCTTTTATTTCGGAAGGGATATACATCAGCTATCACATGAGATACAGCGTCTTTGAGCGTCCAAACGTCCACGCCAACAGTATCAATCACAATAAGGAGTCCGTAAGGTCCGTGAGCCAAGTTCTCTTGGAATGTTAGGAAAAGGGGTTGTGAAAGGGGAGGACTAAGCGCAGGGAGCGATGGTGCTACGGGGTGCAAGGGCAAGGCGGGTGATGGCCTCGATGGAGAAACGCACATGTCCATGAGGATCTAGGACTGGGCAAGTCTCCACGAGAATGACATCGCCCGCGGCGAGCGACGTGAAGGACAGGCGCTGGCGTTCACCCGTGGGACGCAGGCGATCAAGTGCTTCATAGGTGCGCTTGAAGGACTGTGAGGGGTGAGCGGGCATTGAAGACATAGGAGGTAAAAGTGCACGTACACTGCGGAGAGAGGGACCCCGCCAGGAAGCCTTGAAATGCTCGGGAATGTAGGCTACGGGGGAGGTCAGTGTTGAACGGTGCGAGGTCGGGGGTGCAACTCACCATCCGGGTTCCACCGGCGCACAATGTCGGCCATCGAGGAGTGATCGATGTCGCGCATGAATTCTACAGTGAGGGCGTAGACGGGACGGAAACCTGAAGAAGTGTGGAAGTCGACGGCAAGAAGGTGGCCGACGACAGTGACTTTGATGGGGATACCGTAGCGGGTCATGGCGGCGTTGGCAGGGTCCCAGCGGCAGTCGGTGAGGGGGGCATGGGAGATGGCGAACGTCTGGTCCACGGCGTCGTCGCTCGAAATGTGGCGTTCAAAGCGGCTGATATGTAGAAGGTGAGGACCAGTTGTTCGTAAGGAGGGGAGGAGTTGGACGGAGTGGACGCGAAACTTACCGGCGTTGGCCAATAGAGACCCAAGGTTGGGTGACCAGAGTGCGTTCATCGATGGTGATGACCTGATGGGTGGCATCTTGGAGGATTTGTTCCACCTCCGCGACGTCGTTCTGCGAAGTGGAAGGCGTAGAGGAGTGGGGCTGAGACATGGTGGGAAGAGCGAACGGGTACGTTGAGGGGGGGGGGCATAGACGAGCAGTGGTGGGGTTTAAGAGGACTCATTCGTCATGGAACGATGATGAGAGGGGGCATGTATTGTGATGCTGAGATAATGGACACAGTGCGAGGCAATGGTGGAGAGCTCGGAGAACGGGGTGGAAGGTCCGTCGAAAGAACGCAGGGCGGGGAGTGACGCCGACAACGGCTTATTGGTTGCCGGTTCCGTAAGGACGCGGGAGGGGAATGTGTTCAGCGAGGCACAGCCCGCGGCAATGCCGGCCATCAAGACGACCAGCTGCGCTGGAAGGAATGGGCGGTGTAAGAAGAGGATGGAACGAACCATGAAGGGTTCCTTTGTCGGCAACAAAACGGACTTGAGCAGGGCAGATGAAGCGTTCTCGGGCGCAGACCTGAGGAGGAATAGACATGTCCGGCCAGCACCAGGGATAGAGTCTGAATTGAAAGTCGAGGTCACGCACGAGCTTGTTTTTGGGCGACGCATGGTTGTAGTGATCGCCAATGAGGCCACGGCGCTTGAAGGTGAGTTCTGGCCAGAATAGGCCAAAGTAGTCAGCGCCTAGGTAAACACCGTGGGCCGTGTGTGAAGGGTACATGGTGGGATGCAGGGGGTCGTGAAAGTGGCCGATATAGAGAATGATCTCTCCGCGTCCGGAGTGGAGAACGATTTCGCGGGCGCGGGGAAGGCCAGGGTGAGCAACGTCCCGGACGATCATGGTACCATGGTGCATGAGCATGTGAGCCAAGAAGTTGCGTAGGTCTTTAGGACTGACGCAGACCTCTAAAGGAAGAGTGGGGTCTGGTCGTAGACGTAAAAACCAAAGGAGAACGGCGTCTCCGGTGAGAAAAGCGTTGAAACGCCTGCACGTCTGTCTAGAGGGGTCATTAGCTTGGTTCGGAGATCACCAAAAGTTTGAGTCGTACCTAAAGGCATCTACATCGGCAACACAAGGAGTGAAGATGGCGGATGAAGTCGCGGTGAGTTCCTCGGTAACGAGCGTGAGGTACTCTCGGGAGGTCGATCGAAGGCGCATGAGACTAGGAAAGTCCAGAAGTTGAACGATTTGGTGTTTTAGACCATGGGGTAAACAACCGAGTCCGCAGGAGGAGGGATATGTCTGTAGAAGAGTAGAAGAAGATGAGGAAGACATGGAGGACGAGTGTACGGCGCGCAGTCACGGGAATGTAGCAAATATAAGGACACAAAGGAGAACAGGAGAGTCCCCAAGCCATATGGAGTGCATTACTAGAAGCGTTTGTCGTGTCCGATAGGAGCAGATCATTCCGAGGCGAGGGGCCCTTATATGTTCACAGACACTTGAGGACGTTTGACAGGAGCAGCGTTGGCACGTTCACGTGGAGGGCAGCGTGCGATGACACTGACGGCCTGTAGTTCGAAAGCGGTCAACCAGCTGTGCCAACCGGTGGTGCGTTTTGAGCCCTTGGATTTGTAGCGAGTGAGATAAGCCTCGACGAGGACGATGTCACCGACGTTGATAAAACGGGACGGCATGACATCGAGGTCGTCGTGAGCGCCATACGTCGTGGTGGCGTCAAATATCTTGGTAAAGGGGACGATCTAGAACAGAAGGGTGGTCAGGATAGGTGGATTCAGAGAAAATGATTAAGCATTCACCTCAGGTTTTTCAACGCTCAGATCCTCAGACCACTCAAGCATAAGGCGAGATGCCCAGAAGACGTCTTCCTTGTTAACTGAATAGAAACGTTGAGGTGAGTTGCTTATTAGATGCAAACAAGGAAGGGGAACGTACCAGAGGACGGCTTCGACTTCCCAAGCCAGTGTTGGGTTGCCGATTTGTCGACTTCCCGTAGAAGGGAGAAGCTGAGCTTGACGGGAGATTGGGGGTTACCTTGGTAGTCAACAAACCACTTGGAGGATACTACTGCCGGGAGCCATATCTCGACTGGCCTATTGTCGATGCACAAGTATCGCGAACGATCCGCTTCCCCTGTATGGTGACCCCATGATGCCTGGGGTGGAATATGAGCAATGGCGAAGCGACCAGCTGCGGGGTCCGAGTACTCAGAAAACTTGTGGATCCGACTGCCAACAGCGTAAGCAAAGACATCTTAAGTCGTGATCACTATATACGTACGAGGATACGACGGTGGACACCCAACTAGGTAAGCTGATGGGCTCAGCACGACGCGGGTTGGCTTGCACGTGCACGTCTAATGTCGACTGGGCAGGCGCGGGGACATTAGACGGAGTGGCGTGTAAGGCACCTGAGGTGGAAGGAGTGGGTGGAATTCGCTCGGCAAGGGAAGGTGGGTGAGACTGTGTGGCCACAAGAGATTGAAGAGCGGGTAGGGTAGAGGGCGGTTGGGAATTCACGGATGCGACGGTGACGGGAAGTGCAGGCGTTACGGAGCGAGAAGACAGGGTGGAGGTACT
This sequence comes from Ganoderma sp. BRIUMSc, assembly GCA_008694245.1. Lineage (NCBI taxonomy): Eukaryota > Fungi > Basidiomycota > Agaricomycetes > Polyporales > Polyporaceae > Ganoderma > Ganoderma sp. BRIUMSc. The sequence continues at coordinate 9,005 of VJXU01000115.1, forward strand.
ATCCGTACGATGAAGAACATTGGGCAGCGGGTTTGCCTTGGGAAAGCCTTCGTTGGGTGATGTATCCGTAGGTGGATATGTGGACGAGAGAGATGAAGTGGAGTCGTGCATAGCAGACGCAGAGTCGCTTGACGACATACTAGAAGATGGGGAGGTATTGGCTTGACATAAAGTTCGATAAGTGCTCGGAACACTCACCAAAGGCGTTTGGAGGTGTCAGGGTTGAGGACGGGAGAAGAAGATCGACGTTGGGGTCGTTTGCGCGTGCTGGAACGAGGTGGCATGATGTCTCGCAAAGAGTGGATGATGGGAGAACAGATGTGCTAACAGGATATAAGAGGCTGGGGCGCGACACGCGAGAGTCGTCCATACTGGAATGCAAGTCCGAGCATGGAGGGGGCAAGGGATGGCGGAATGATTGGGCCGCCGTGTTGGACACAGCACACCGGATCGCCGGCGTCTGCGCCAGCTTACCCTTTTACCATCCACTTCCTCGAAGTCCTCCGCTGTTTACACCATCCCAGCCATTCCTCACCTATCTCCTTCTCATTCCATCAATGGCATTCATCTGTGGTACGTTTGTTCCTAGTTATATTCAATGGAGAATTGACCCAGATCTCGTATAGCATCCACAGAGAGGCTTGCAAGAGAATTGTGGCCGCAGGGATGTGGGGTCCTCAAACAAGATGCCCATCTCGACGTTCACACACTTCCTAATCATCGCATCTTTCCATCCGACTCTGACACTCTCGCCGATTGGATGTACGTCGATCTCGAGGCTGATGGACGACGGGGGAAGGTGTATGTAAAGGGGGATGTGTGCGAGACTGGAGAGAACGCGCATGCAGAGTTGGTGTTGCGGCTACAAGGGATCATTCACAATATGAACCTCAACCTGACGGGGGATTGGGACAGGTGAGTTGTAAATTCGATGTGTTTAAACAATCTGCAGTAACACTCGTCTACTTAGGAGCGAGAGTAATGCGAAGAAGGCTTCCCAACGGCTTTCCTTGGCCAGCGGCGGATGTATGGCTGCCTTTGCTCCACAGTGGGCTGCATTGGCGAGTATTCGTGAGATGGTGTCTTTGATGTTGGGCCTCTGTCCTTCAGGCAGACGGTCTCGACCAGGCACGATCACCCTTCGGCGTAGAGTGTTCACGAAGGCAAGTCGGTTACCGTAGTATTCAGGCAAGAGGAGCCCAATTAACCAGAAAGCTTTCTAGGTGATCAACGAGGAGTCCTCAGACCCGTCATCCATCGACGCAAGCGAGGATCCATCGGGGACACTAGAACAGATCGCCGATCGCTGGCGCATTGCATCTCGTCTGCGATGTGGTGCCCAGAACGACGAGGGTAACATTGTACCGTGCAGTCCACTGTCAATTCGACCAGGTGATCTAGTCGACGTCTCAGTGACTGTGTCCGTCGTCCTGAAAAGGACGCCCTTTGGACGAAAGTGCGAGGTTATTTTTGAGCCGAGCACTATTGTACGGCTTCAGTCAAGCGAATGCATGAAGGTGCGTTACACAGTCTCATCGCCTGGATCATGCTCATGTTGGGGCAGCAATTATTCCGTCCTCGTGAAGATAAACTTAAGCCGCCCCGCACGGCTTCCACGCCTAAAGGTCGTATGCAGGATGGTTTTTGTTTTGATGGACAGGCATGAGCTATACGTTTACGAGAGTCGGCCAGGGGCATCATATGTGCATTACGACCGTTGGACATTTCGGGACTTTAGACACGTCTGCATTCGGACTTTTACTGAGCACTAGAACTTGTGGACAGTGTTCCGGGAGTGACTTGTACAGTAGTGTTTCGAGGGCGAAGTATAACATACACGTGAAAAGGCACATTCCGAGCGAAGAGGGAACGGAGCACCGCCAATGCAACAATGCCAAGCATGATGCATAGACGGCGTTGTATTACATTTCGGATCTGTGCTGCTGGTGTGCCCCTTACGGTTGGGTGAAATGAAAGACGAATTTGACAGCAAATTGATTGCAGGTAAATGGTGAGTAATTGATGCATGATCCGTTGGTGGACGTGAGTGAATGATATGTATGTGGAGACAAGCACGGGATTTTGACTTGCGGTCCGTTTCGCTCGGAGGCAAGCACGGGATTGTGACTTGCGGTACGTCCCGCTTGGAGGTGAGCATGGGATATTGACTTGCGGTACGTCTTGCTCGGAGGCAAGCGCGGGCTATTGACTTGCGGTATGTTCTGCTCGGAGGCAAGCACGGGATATTGACTTGCATTACATCCTCTCCAGAGGCAAGCACGGGATTTTGATTTGCGGTACATCCTTCCTGGGACCATCTGGTCGCAGGTGCGTTGAGTTGGAGGTGTCTAAGGACTAACCCGCCGTACACGTTGAGCGGGACCCAACCTGCAAGTGTGTCTATCCTGACACCATCGATTTTCCATAAAAGTTTTCAAGACATTTACATGACATACAACAACGTCGAGCGGCATCCGTAATGTCCAAAATGCTAGGTAAGGCATGGGGAAGGCTACAGTACTAAACGTAAGGTCCAAAGAAATACACGATCTGGTGAAGTGTCTAAAGTGCACTGTACGGTGTGTAACACGAGGTCGGGGGCCAATAATGTCAGATAGGTGAAGGTTCGAATAGGAAGACGGGACTTTAGGCGATCAGATCAGCATGAACTACACGCGAGCCAGACAGAAGACGACCATCGACAATGACACATTCCCCGCCGCAGGCCTCCCCTCCTCGCCACCAGACGGTGGTAAAAGGAGCAAGGACGCCTGGGGGAGAAGGGTGCTGGAGCCGGTCAGTGATCGTCTTGCCCAATGCAAAGGTGAGGCAGTGGCGATCACCCAGCCACCGGATGGTGATTCCGCAGTGGGGACCATCGAGCGCATCGCACTTCGTACCGTTCTTGGTCTCCTGAGCCCACTCCAACGAGGTCTTGCGAAGATGGAATCCACGCTGCCCGTACTTCTCAAGGTGCTCGTCGTAGCGCATCTTGAGACGCAGAAGGCGACGACGATATGCGTTGGGATAGGTAGGATGGATTTGGGGAGGTAGACGGGCGGGATTGACAAGCGCGTAGCGATCTTCAGCGAGTCGTGGATATGGTAGGCAAATGGTACGGCCCGAAATAAGAACCATTGGAGCAGTGCTATGAAAGTTTAGGATGGGGAGGGTGGAGAGGATGGAACGGCTCTGAATCACGTCGATGAAGCAATCACCATGTTGGAGATGGACGACCTGAGCGATGCCACCAACGTAGCCTTCCACTCTGTCGTCGATTGATGAGGAGGAGGAGGAGGAGGAGGAGGAGGTGTCATCATCGAACACGAGCGTCGGGGGTTCGTCTCCAGGCGTTGTGGGCTCGGGGATTGAGTTCGAGGATTTGACGGCCTGGGACGGACGGGGTGGACGGGTCTTGATGACGGCGTAACCCTCGGAGGTGACGAGATAGTCGATCATGGCCTGGAAAGTGAAGAAAGGGCAGTAGACGTCTAGATCGTTTGTAACAAACGTGAATTCGGGAGCAGAGAACAGAGCGCCTGCGCTTCCGGCCACGCTGGCAGAACATTGGTCGAGCTGATGAAGAAAGGCAGGAATGTCGGTAGTGTATGGTGAGATGATCATGTTGACGCGACGGTCGACTTCGCGCGTCACTAGCCCGTCAGCGTCTTTGCAGGTGGCGCGAAACCGAGCGAGGGTGGGCGCAGTACAAGCGGCAAGGATGTTCTCTAAGATGTCGAGGGGTAGGTCTCGCAGATGACGAGAGGAAGGAGGGGTGTGCATGGTGGAAAGATGATTGGATACACCAAAGAGGAACAAAGCTAGCGAAGGGAGAGGGCGGATCGTTGTTGAGGGGTAGAGTGGGTGATAGAGAGGGCAAGAGAGGCGATCCGCGGTGTTTGATAGCATGGACGTGGGGTTAAAACCTATGTCGCACAGCGGCCTCTATGCTATTGGCGAGCAGAGATGCAGCATTCTCACCGAGATCTGTGGCCACGTCCTCCCAGAATTCTCGCAGATCTCCATTGCCACTCCTGAAGTCAGAAGCACTTCGGACCGCAATGTACGTTCGTACATCAGCGGGGCCTAGCGGCCGGAACACTGGGGTGAGTAAGAGGAAGGGCTGAGGGGAGTCAATCATAGAACGCGGTGTGTATATGGTCAGCACGCACAGGAGGCTCGGCAGAAAGCCGTAGCAAGAGGTCAGCAGGAAACTGCTGTTGGAGACGATACAGAGCAGCGTTTTGGGGATGATAGTCGATGAAAGGACGTGATGCTGATACGGGTGATGAGGATAAAGGCTAGGTGATCGTTAGCATGTGTAAAGCGCACACGAGGAAAGGAACGCACCAATGAGTCCTCCATCAGGTCGGGAGTGTTTATAGGCACAATCGCTCCTAGAAGATTGTGATCAAGCATCGTGTCCTCCGGAGCCACCGTGTCAGACTCTTGCGTGGATACCCATGGCGAATGTGCAAGGGCGAGGGCACCAGTATCTGGTGAAAGCAAAGTCATCTGGACGGAGGTTTAGTCGCAAGCCAAAGGGAAGACATATTGCACGTACAGGTTCAGATCTATCATCGAAGGGCTGTTCATCCCATAACGAAGTTCCTCGTGGTGGCGATGGTGGAGGAGTCGACGGTTGGGATAGGGGAGGCTGCAGGAGGACGATGAGAGCAATACTAACAAGCACTGAGCCTGACGGACCTCCACAAGATCACTCCAGACGTCGTCCCACACATCCTCGGCCTCTGGAAGGACTAGGTCGGAGATGGCGGGGCTGGGGGGAAGGTCGTTGCGAGCCATGTTTGAAGGTGGATATCATCAGGCTCGTCGAAAGCAACCTCACTAGTGATATAGGGAGGGGACGAAGACCCTGTCAGGAAGTTCATAGAAGCAAGGGGTCAAAGGAACGTAGTGCGAGGGGGAAGCCAAGGAGATCATGAGCTCAGGGAGCACAGAGAACGGTGTTCACGTCGGCGGCGGCAGCAAACGAAAAAGGACGTGAGTAATACGTGCATCAACACATGATCGGAGATCGATGGTCTGAGAAGAAAGTGCCTCAAACATCACCTTGCCATCATCTTGCTGACCATCGTGTCGCCAGACACGACCTTGGGGGTCGATATATCGACAGGTGTAATGATTTGAAGCATTGTATATCAAGCCGCAAAGAGCCCAGATTCGTTGAGAACCGTCTATATCAATGATTAATCGGTCCAGCAGCTGCACATGCACGTCGGAGGTCATGTCAAGGGCCAAAAGGCTAGGCGCTCGTTCCAAATGGGTCTGCACAGGCGCTTCCGTTCCGCACGCCCCACATGCAGATGGGAAACCAACGGACAATAGAGCATCGACATATTCTTGTAGGTCAATCAACCTTGGTGCAGGCCGAGAAGCTCGAATGTGAGTGGGCAAGGTCCATGCAGCCGACAAGACAGTATCACTATTGACAGGTAGCAACCAATCACAAGTACTGCATCGATGGACGCAATGACCTAAAGGGCATTCATCGTATTCAAGCATTGCATCGACAAGGTCAGTCATAGAAATGGATCGAGGCCCTCGTCGCGGAAATTTCTGCGGTGAACTGACCTGTAACATATCGCGAACAGTATTGCGCGCGGCCGCTAGGTCATCTGACATAAGGGTTTCTGATGTTTTCAGTAAGCTGCGCAGATGTTGAAATACGTTCGCTTCAGGCTGACAGGCCGGAATGCCACAGTCACCTGTATCCACCCGCAACATCCAGAGGAGAGTGAAAAATGCATCATACCCACAGCTATGGTCTATAGCATCCCATTTGAAGCCGACCCGTATCAAGCATTCTGATCCCAAACCCAGACGAGTGCGCATGAGATTAGGTGTCAAAACCTGCCAATTTTCTGACCGTCTAATTCGTTTTGAAGGTACGTCATCCAATTCGTGTTCTGAATTATTATCCCTCGATTTACGCTTAGTTTCTTTGGAGGTGGCTGCGGCGCTCTGCGATACACACCAACCGAGTCCATCATCGGCCTCATTGGGCTTGAAACGACTACCCACAACACGCAAGAAAGCTGCAATGAGCTCGACTCGGGTTTCTCCTTGTACACTTTCAGGTAAGTGTCCTTCGAACTGACGAGTGGTGATACAGTTTAACAATTCGAGATCTCGAAACTCGTCCTTCAATGCTTTAGACGCTCCTCGTGTAAGCTTGGCATCGTCGAAGCCACCTAAGATCAGTGTTCCTTTCAAGGAGCTGCTTCTAGAAAGGCACGTATAAATCGACTGGTGACCCGAGCAATTCCGTATATATACCACATTCCAAGATCGAGTGCACCCCTGAGCTGCAAAGTCGGTGATAGCAAACAGAGGTAACACTGGACATTGCTCTCGGTGAATGTACAAATTTATGTCTCTGATCGGCAACACACAGTCCACTGATTTTCCCTGTCTAGTGACGGGAATCACATTGAGAGGCAAGCCATCTAACTGGACAGGTCGCGGAGGATCTCTTAATTCCATGAACAAAGTTTCCAGATACTCTCTTCCGACGTCATCAGTGTGTGAATTCCACCCCACCACAACACCTTCAGCACCATTCGTGGCACATATTTCAGTGGCCTCGTTACTCTTTAGGATTACGGGCATGCCAAGGCACAACGCAAGTTTTCCTGCATGATGTTTCGACATGGATGGTGGAAGTTCCCACAACGCGGCTTGTAATTTAGGACTTATAACATTAGATGTCCGCAACGGATCGTACGTTGGGTCATATGCTCGTCGAGCATCTCGGAAAGACTTACTCGCCTTTCGCTTGCCCCACAGGTCTATGGAATGAAATTCGTGGATAACAGCATCATGGGTGCGAGCGAACTGCTTGCTATACAGACTGTTGATAGCATCACGGTGCGCATTTCGAGTCGTAATTATGGGTACCCCTTCAAACTCCACAGGGATATAGCTCACACATCGAGTCCTCAGAAGCGCAATATCTTGGGTGGTACAACGAGCATAGCGCATACGAGATAAAGCGGTGCGAAACGCAACATCCTCTGATGACATCCCACGTTGACGCATATTGGTACGCAATATGACTACTGTAGTGAAAAGGTGCCAAATTGCTTTACCAATAGTGGCTTGTTGACCCTTGGTTGAAAACGCCGAGGTGGCAGCAGTGACCCTATCACTATATAAGGGTTTCCCCCCTCCCGCGGGGGGGAGCTGTGCCATGTCTCCCGCTAGGACGACACTTTTCCCCCCAAATGGTGTGGTGAGTAATTGAAACGCCATGATGAGTGCTCGGAATATGCGATAGAGTGCCTCACAGGAGATCATTGACATTTCATCGATAAAGATCACCTTAACTCGCAATAAACGTTCTCGCAGCTTTTCTGAACCGACAAGGGATGGTTCGTTGTCCTCGTCAAATCCAAAGCCAAACACGGAGTGGTAAGTAGAGCCCCCTATGAGAGCTGCCGACCTTCCAGTAGGCCCAAGAACCAAAAAGCGGTACTCCTCTCCACGACAACGTAGCCAATCAGTGAGAGACATTACCACTCTTGATTTTCCAGTGCCGGCCATGCCGGCCAAGACCATGTATAAAGGTGTTTGCTCATCGTGATGGATATGTCGCGCGACAATAACAAATGCTCGAGACTGTTCAGGATTCAATGTGAACCTCTCGATCGTAGCGTGGAGCAGCAGCAGGTGAGGGTCTTGCAAGGAACTGTCCACGTGAAATCCTATCTGACGATAACGCTCTAGATCCTCCATGGTTAGCACCTCGACCAAATGACGTTCGTTATTCACGAAAGGGACTCCAGGGTCGTGAGAAGCCTCCCTATTTGAAGAGACGATGGTGTGCCGACGGGCGAGTTCCACATCTTTAGCAGCCTGAAGGACTGAACGCCAACCTGTAGCAGTCCTAAAGGGTGAACCAGCGTAGCGGTACTCCACCCGACTGTCTCCAGCGAAACGTGTATATTCAATGCAGCCCTCTCGTTCGCCATGCATACGCTCCAACAATGCTTGCATGAAACTGGCCTCCCGATTGTGGTAAGCCGTTCTTCTCCCAATGTCTGGCTCCGACTCATCTAAAACATCGTCCAACTCGTCTACCAGTCCACCGTGCTCGTCGAGCTGATTAAAGTCACCTTCAAGCTCGTCCGGTCTGAACGGCAGACTACGTTCGATTGTTGGAAGAGCACCCTTCCTACGCAATGCCGCAAAATCATCCCGGGCATCAAAACACTCGTATAGTACTTGCATGTTGCGCATAACTGCTAAATGTGCTGATGCAAAATTGGTATGTGCGAACCGGGCCTTCCATGAACTAAAACCTTGGGCCAGATCTAGGCCATTCCGCCACCCTCCCGGTGCAAAAAGGACGAGCATAACGAGTGCGTACTCTTCCTCATTTCCCTTGTCATGTCGTGGTAGGCTCCGTCCACAAAAACTGAGGGTATATCGAGTATTGTCAGAGCGTAATACTACTCCATGAGTTTGTGCATTAGGATGTGAGTCTAAAAAACGCATAGAGGGTCGGTCATCACCATCTCCATCCCCCGTCGTGACAGGAGCCCCCTCTACTCCTTGCTCAACCTGATATTGACGATCACGTTCTGCCTTCCGAAGCTTTCGCACATCTGTAGTGCACAAGAAATCGTATAAGGTGATATCATCCAAGGCGGCCGGTCGGAAGATGTAATCATTCACTTTACTCATAGGCACGGCGGTATTTCCAGATCGACCTACAACCACTGTATCAGCTCCTTCAGATCCGTCTCCCACAATAGAATTCTCCATGCAACTGCGCAGAGTGGAAGGAAGATCTCTCACAGCACGTAAGATATATGAAAACCAGTACACTGCTTTAAAGACGTGACTAGAATAATGATCAGGAAGACCAAGCAAAGCTGAACAAGCTGCAGGACCACCAATTTCAGTCGCCGCTGTAAGAGCGTTAACCATCTTCGTGACCAGACGACGAGCCCTCTCCAAACGATCAGGAGAGTCTGACCCCAGAAGATCAGAATTCCTACGAACGACTGCAGCGATGGTTGTAAAGAAACAGTACGTCGTTAGTACGGCCTTTGTCACGTAATCAGAACAGTAAATAATGACCTCTCTCGCAGAATTCCCCGAATTCAGACTAGTGGCATCAGTATTACACATACCCACAGCCGCAATAACCGGATTATAAGTATTAATCCACTCCTCCCTTTTGCGAAACCTCAGCGCCCCACTCTCCTGGTCGAACTGTGATTCAGACACCAGCTCTCTGGGAAACCGGGCACGACAATAGGGCGGGTTCCCTCGGATACACCCCTTTCCATGATCACGGTCATGTCGATTGGACACGAACACGATTTCGTCCACCGTCTTGCGAAAGCCTTCATACCATTCAGCCAGATCACGGTCCGTCGCTCCTGACTCTGGAGGACTAGGTAACAGAGTGGTGGCAGGATCTCGAACCACCAGTGACGCCTTTCCCTTTTGCAATACTCCGTTCACTAGGCGATCTTCACTAAATGTTTCCATTCGAGCAGATAAGGATGCCTCTGTGCCAGTGAAAAAGTCGCCTGTATGACAACTCTCAAGCCAAGCCATAAGTCTCGTACGAAACCCCTCCTCTTCCATTGTTTTACGACGTAGTTCAGAAGGAGGTAAGCTTCCTTTTATCCACACCAGCAAATGCAAATGTAAGGACTTTCGGCCTTGCTCTTCTACAGTCCCGTAATATCCAGACACGGGTCCCAATACACCCACCGGTTGGTCACTACCCACACGTAACACATGCGTCAATAATCCCTGGACGAGGTGGTGGAAAAATTCAGCACAGCTCGCTGGATTCTCGGCCACCGCCAACATACGCTCCCATTCTGAAGGAAGAGCAGGGGCGACTCGTGATAGGTCCAGTTCTACGCCGCACATGGCCAAGCATAGGGGATTCTTTGTGTCAGCCGGTGAAATGGTTAAAAAAAATGAAGGAGTACCCAGAACGTATGTAAGTGACCTTAACTCATTACGCTGCACTTTTCGACGTGCATTTGATCCTGCAACATGTCCCGCAACATGATCGATGATTGACATCAGCTGAAAACAACGCTTTTCAGCATCATCCTCAGCAACCACATAACCCCCATCCTTAGACCGACTTGCAAGTCGATCCAAGGCCTCAAGATCGACCGAAAGTAGGCCTTCAGCCACATCCGGAAAATTAGAGCGTTTTGTGAGTAGGTAACCTCCAGTATAGCTCGATCGCATCTGTTCATGACAGAACACCACAAAGGGGAAAAATCTGTCCGATTGAAACCGCCGATCGCAGTAGTGCAAAGACGCACGAACGTGAGCAATTCGGTCCAGACGCTTCTTGATACGCGAATTTTCAAACCCACCAAGTCCAAAGGGATAGAGCCAGGGGAAAAGCCGGGGAAACAAACGAGGATTGTGGTACAGCGATTCGGGCTCAGCATAATGGCCGATGCCGAGTGCCTTACCACCCTTTTGCCAATATTCAATGGCAAATTTAAGCCGTTCTTTATGTGTCATTCGAGCCAATGCCGGACCTGACAAGGTCCGAACAACAAATGGACAGCCAGTTTCGGACTCGGCAGGCTCGTGTACGGACCTATCAACTCCAGTTTCCGATTCGTCTGGACGATGAAGGACAGCAACGGGAGCCTCTCCTTCAGGATAAGATGTCAGATTTTCACGGGAAATATGAATGTCTGCATATTCGTCATTGTTCACTGCAAGCCAATTAAGCCACTGTAACACCACTGTGTGACGAACGAAGAGTGGAGTACGCTTAAGCTCCTCACTAGTCGGCATACTAGAACCTGTAAATACAATTGCCAGCACTTCCTCCAAATCCTCTCTAGGCGGCGGTAACACATCGTACATCTTACACACAGCCTGCTCAAACACAAGCACATTTGCTTTCATGTACCGATGTCTAGATTTCACGTGAGCCACAAAGCAATTCTTCCTGCACCGAGCCACCATGAGCTCCTCCACCCAATTCAGTTTAGGAAGCCATTCCGGTGCCGTCCCTACCCAGCGTCCATTGGCCAACGCCAAGGCAGGTAAGGTGCGTTTTTTCAATGAACGCAAACAACTACTACAGATAGCAAGTCTTCGGTCATTTCCCGAACCAATAACCCCAGCAGGTTCTAGCACAGGTCCTTCAATTTCACGCACAGGTTCCGTCAATGAATTTCTACTCAAGCGAGTCACACCCTCTCCTGCACGGACAAGCGGGGACAAGTCCAAATCCAGTATACCAAATTCCTGAATATCCGCCCGCTCAACTAATCGTCCGCAGACTGAACAAGGGCACCGTACAATTTTCTCAAAAGCCACATGAGATTTCCATGCGCGTAGGCACGCAGCTTGCTGACTAACACTCACAGGGTCTGGAGGAAAAATGTATCCGCCTCCAGAATCAATGCCCACTCCCACCTCAACTCCAGAGGCAGTCGACTTTAGAATCTCGAATATGGCGATAAACCGCCCACAACTGTCACATACGTGATTGCTTGCGATAGATCGCATTCCAGCTAGGGATTTACCCCGCCTACCCCACACATCTGATGTTCTGCACCAGCTTTTAACAGCTGAACACCAGAAAGCCGATTTGCCAGGACGGCCAAAGGCACGTCATACGCCACCAGGTGTGGACGACCATCGCACTCGGCGAGAGCCTCCTCCTCAGACACTGAAGTCCGATAATTTGCTGCAAACGATGAGTAAACGGGAGCCCCACTGATGCGAGGCCACCGAGCCAACTCCACACTAAGAAAGGACATGAGGGTTGCAAGACGAGCTCGGATAGCGCTCAGCCCTGCAATGGACGTGACGAACGGACACCACGTAGAATGAAGAGAGATCCCAGAATACACCGTACATACTTAGCGCCAGAAGGCCCTGTGTTGACCATAACAGTATAACTAAGGCAAACAAACTTCCTAAAACACGTAGAACAGCACGAACGTAAACTGTCAAGCTATATACTCCCTCGCGACAGTGTAAGCAATGCCATCGAGCGGATCCGTCCGCTCAGAACACAAGGGACCACAAGGTTCTCCACCGCGGCACCACACTGAGGTGTACAGCTGCAAACCGTGCTCAAAACAACAGCAGCGACGACGCACGTCCACAGTTCCTGCTAACGAAAAATGCAAGCCCGCAACGTCGCCCACCCATCGAATGGCCAGAGGACACGAGCCCGCCCCGACCTTCAAACAGGCTCGTACAGAGACGTTCGCGTCCCAAATGTGCTCCGTGTGTTGAATTTCGTAACCGCGATCGAAATACTTCGCAATAAGATTTCGAGCATGGTCCCTGCGCCTTGCCACGACGTCCACGAGCGACAACGGGATATCCTCTCCATCATCCACAGGCACGATTGGACTTAAAAGACCGCGATTTTTTTCGTGCAAGCGTGGATAAAGGATGTGAATGCCGCTTCCGGAAAGGAAACACATTGGAGTCGTTGACCAAAGATTGACGATGGGGAAGGTTGACGATTGAGTCGCACTACATATGAGGTCTATGTAGGTGTCTCCACGTCGAAGATGGGTGATGCGTGCGACACCCGACGTGTAATACCCATCGCTGTCCTTGGGGATAGAGACCGCGCGTGAGGATGCACGAAAAATGCGATCGACCCACTAACAAACGATCAGTTTATAACCAGCAAGAACAACTCAATAGCAAATACGCACAGTGACGGGGATGAGAGAATTTGCATGGTCCATAGCTCGTTGTGTGGGGGCGACGACGACGCGATTGCGACTCTGCAAAACCTCATAGTCTTCCTTCAATACGAGATGCTGTTCCATGATGGACGACCCCAGGTCATCACAATAAATGTCCAGGTCTCCTGCGACGTAGTCCTCAGGGGTCCCTGCAACAAGCACCGCCGAAGAGCCAGCCAAGGTAGAAGATGTGGCCGTAAGAAAAGCACGGAAAGTGCCTCGGTCCTTAACGTAACCAGAGAGCAGCCGATCGTATCGAAATTTGAGCTCCTCCACGACGAGGACGTCCGCCGCTCGACATGTTCCAGCGAGGCGACACAGAGTAGGGGCTGGGGCGAATGCCAGTATACGCCGCACGACGTCGAGAGGAAGGGACGTAAAACACATGAAGGCAAGATGCTCGAACTCCCCTCCCACGTATTCAGACGACCGGCTATATAAGCATACGACCCCGCCGGTCTACAACGCGGCGGATCGCAGCACACAGGAGAACAGCGTAATCGTACCGGATCTCGTCGGCAACGTCCCGCCAGAACCGCCCAACATGCCCGTCAACTTCAAAAGCAGGATTGGCCCGAACCAACATGTCGACGACACCGACGTCTCTATCCTCGAACTGATCAACGGGGTCGACAACGATCTGCAACTGCAAATCACGCATCAATATAACACCAGCACGAACGACCAACTGCCTTACCGGATCAACGTCAGAGGTATCCGCAAAGATCGACCTCGCAAACGCGCGCTCTGTGGACAAAATTGGAAACTCAATCCTACTCTCCCTAACTCCGATTTCACGATTAAGACACAAAACGCCAACCTAATCAGCGACATCAGCCATGTCCTCAAAAGCGCAAATGTCAGAAATCACGAACGAGATCAGCGTGATTCATCCACGGAGAGTCTGGCGCATCCCTCACATCCCGCACGAGCTCTGGACCCCGATCGAGAGTTGACGGTACAATGTCTCCATCGGCATCCACGAGCGGTGGTGGACTCGACGCAAGCGAACGCAGGCGGCCGTCTACCAATCCTTCCTCCGCATCCGACAACCTCAGTGACTAGCCCGCCCGTCAGTATTGAACAAAAACATGCGGAATGACACGTACGGGTGCGGTCCCCAACCACGCCCGATTCAAAGGAGTAGGATGGTATGGCTGCGGCGGCATACCGTCAGAGACACCCACTAAGACAACGAAAACGCACTAACCACAAACATATGTGAAGACCCTCTCCAAATCACAGATCGACTTTGACCTTGCGCACGGGTAGGGTCCACTGCGTTAAGACGAGAAGACGGGCCATCAGCCATGTCAACGAGAGAGCTTTGGACAACCTTCGGGACCCCTTCCAACCCTCCGGGACCCCTTCCTACGTCGACACAGTCAATATTGCGGATAATCCATCACGAACGCAATATCCGCGCGGAACAGAGCCCGCCCCCCTAAGCCGGCGATGGGAGTAACCCAAGACGAGACCCAGCCACGTCAAGCGTCGCCGGACGAATGCGGAGAATGGAAGGCGGGACCCGGGTTCCACTTCGGCACGTGTCACCTTATTCCCCCGTCGTAAAGTTAACCGTTTCTTTGGAAAGAACCGGAATGACTGAAGCTGAAGCTTAGGCTCGACTACGGTAAGTTGGTCTCCTACCCCACCCGTCTTCCCTGCCTCTCTCAACTCGGGCCACACGGTGCTTCCCACAGCCGCAGAAATAACGATAAGGGTTCAGCAGGAGCCGCTCTCAGGCTTCGACATGGCTTCTTCAGATCTGTCGAGATGGTTTACCGGGAACTTGGAAGATTGATAATGACGGGCCTAGCTCAACTCTTCGAAGTCATACATGCCCCTTGCGGTAAGACCCCTGTCGTATGAGCTCACCGTATCAGGTGAAGTCGTGCAGTAGCCTTATGCATTCGCTCTTCATCAGTTCAAGTTCGGGTTCATCGCTTCCGCGGTTTCACGACGGGCCTCGACGGCGTCCGACTGGGCAGGTCGAGATGATCATCTGTCGACGGCCGATGGCCAAACTATTCAAGAATGACTATCCGCCCAAAGTCGCTCCTCCAATGCCGTTTTGGTACAGCACAAGTCCGCCAGGCTTATGGTTCTTGCCATCTTGTGCCTGATGGTGCGGATGCACTCGTCGTCTGCGGCCAACGTAACCGCGTGCTTGGCACGGTACAAAACGAATTCCATGTGGCTTCCATTCCGCGGCCTCCCCCTCCCCTCCCTCGAGGACCACCATGCGCCTCCTCAGGGCTCCGATCTGCCTCGTTTTGCTCTCGTCCACACTCGTCTCGTGCATCATCTACTACGTTGATGACCAGTCTCCTTATTCTGATCTTCATTGGAATTGGGTCGGCGGTCCATGGGTCAGATTCAGTAACTATACGGACTCGGGGCTAGCTTGGAAAGGAACGCTTACCTTAGGAAACCAGTCCGGGGCGATGGCAATGTTCACTTTCACAGGTGAGTTGGGGGTGTCTACACACTGGTGATCCACTTGCAACGGGTACTCTATATGTTGTCCAACGTCCGACGCTCATCCTGCGCGCGTTGGCTTGCAGGGTCGTCAGCGGTGGTTTACGGATCGCTGTGGCCCCACGAAACGTCCGAGACGGTCCGCTCAACGTACTCCATGGACGGTGGTCCGTCGCAGGAGTTCCTCGCGCCTCAGTCGGGGGTTACGGCTCCCTCCAGAGTCCAGCTCTACGCCTCTGGCACGCTTCCTGAAGGAGATCACATTCTAAATATCACGAATCTGGGCGCGTTTCTCTGGCTGGACTACGTGGAATACGAAACTGCCAGTGCGGACACCAGTACCTCTTCCCTGGCCGCGACCACCACTGGCCGCACGCCGTCTTCCTCTGCTACAAACACAGCACGAGCTTCGTCTGTGACGGCCAGTAGTTCTAGCGCAAAGGAAGAAACAAGTTCGGACCCGCTATTCACACCCACTCCACCTGCCGTATCACAACCCGGTGACCCTCCCAGCCCAACGTCGCCGTCCTCATTCTCTCCAGAGGCCCCCCCCCAGTGCGACAGTGCATAATACCATCCCATTCTCTTCATCCACCACATCCGAATTGTCCCCCACGAACGCACCCACTGGCACACCGTCCTCCCGAAATACGTCCACACCGGTGCCTCAAGGCTCAGCGACGTCGAGTCCGACCCCCCACCGAATACCCCACGCAGCGCTCGTCGGGCTCATCGTCGCGACGAGCGCGGCCGGAGCCCTTCTCGTACCTGCCCTGCTCGACCTTCGGCGGCGGTACCGAAACCGGCGCAAAGTGCCCGTGCCCCTCCCTCCGAGTCGTGAGTACTTAAGCTTGAGTACGAGCATTCCCACCTCCGGACCCGCCGTCACGCACCTCAAGTCTGCCCGTAGAAAGCTCGCTCACCGCGTCTCCTCCTTCTTCTTTGCAGTGCACATGCCCACGCCCGGCTCGGGCCCAGATGTCGGCGGCGGCGACGCTTGTCACGGTCTGCCAGCACCAGTGTACCCGTGCCCCACCGTGACGACGCCTGCCGCCGCCGTCC
>VJXU01000122.1:0-20630 GCA_008694245.1 Ganoderma sp. BRIUMSc
GTCGCGGGCGCCGCGCTCCGGTGGAGCTACAAGACGGACAACGAGCGGCGCGACCGCGCGGCGCACGAGACGGTCACGCGGACGAAGGAGCACGATTTGCTCGGGGAGGACTTGGGCGACCTTGGTGACCGGTGCGTCTGTCCCTCTCGTCGTGGAGCGTTCGGGTTTGCTCAGCTTTTTGTGGATGCAGGCACCCGAGCTTCAGATATTACTTGTAATGAGCGATGTGGATCGTATGATGGTATGTGTGCCACAAGTATAAGTATAAGTTATATGTGCGAGGGGATATACAACACTAGAGTCCATGCGGTGATGTGTGGTACCACATCGATGCTAAATTGCAACTACGAAATGCAGAGAATTTCGGATATCCCATCCGTGGTGCGGGAATGCTGTTCGAAACTAGCCACCAACCAAGCTCAGGCTGTCCAGCATCGTCCAATGATTATCCCAGTTCAACGCAACCCGATCCATCCTTCATCATGCCCCGCTCTCACCCGCCCATTGTCGGAGTCAACGCGTTACGCATGAGCGAAGGCCCTCGACTATGCCCCGTGCGGTCCTCGGTCAGCGTCGACGCCGATCCCTGCGAGCCACCCAGCCTCGCGGACCGCAGGTCGTGCAGCGTCGTCTCCAGAATGATGATCTTGTCCTCCCAATTCCCGTCGTGGTTCAGGGCCTTCGCGTGGTGGACGACCTGCTCCAGGACCTCCACGAGCTTGTCCTCGAGCACGCCCGGGAAGCGGCGCTCGAGCGCGACGAGGTGCGGGGTGATGCGCGAGATCGGGTAGAGCAGCATCCGCGGCTGCACGGTCTTCCAGAGGGGGCTCTCGAAGAAGGCCTGCAGGTGCACGAGGGTGTCGCGCAGGTGGGCGCGGATCGCGGTGTCGGAGGGAGCGAGGGTGTCGAGCGTCGCGAGGCAGATGACGAGGTCGCAGCCGTCGAGGAAGTCCTTCACGTCTCCGGCGCTACGCGCCCCTTCGATGAACGCGACAAGAGCACCGAGGTCTGTGAGGTCTATCTGAGTGTCTTGTACGAAACAGGATGGCCCGCAGAGAACATACCGTGGCATCCGAATGTTGCGTACTGCTCTGCGAGGTCGAGGTTCCGCGACAATTGTTGGTAAAGTATCGAGAAGCCCATGCGGCGAACCGTGGTCTCCTGGTCGCTGAGGAGGCCGAACATGACCTCGCAGAACCGCGGATACACGAGCCGCAACGTGCGCACGAGCAGCGGCTCCATCGTGCGGAGGACCTGGACGGGATGCTCGAGCGGGATGGGCCCCTCGCGCGACTTCCGAACCGTGTCTAGGGTGACGTCCGCGAGTATGGCGAGCGACTCCGCCTTGGACTCCGTCGTCCGGTTCTCGAAGTACAGGACCCCATCCTCGACGTGGTGCGCGCGGTGGGCCATGAGCCTGAAATAGCATTCGACGGCTTCGAGCGGATCCATGTCGTTGAGACAGGGCTGTATGACGGTGCGAAGGAACGTGTCGTCGAGGAAGGTGGCGTCCGCGCCCACGAGGAGGTGCTGGTCCAGCCTCCGGCCTTGGCCCTCGACCAGCACCCGCTCGCGAGCCTTCCAGCTGTACGTATTGGGCTTGTTGGCGAACCGCTGGAACAGGTGCACGAAGGTTTTGGCCAGTCGAGCTTGCAGACGGCTGAAGCTCCCGTCGGCGTGACGGTCCGCCACGCGAGTTGTGAAGGCGTACACGCGCCGCGCGACATTGCGGACGGGCTTCTTGATGGACTGGGTGACGACGAAGACCCCCCAGGCCTGCGGGGACCGGTAGGCGCAGTCCTGGGCGAACGTGGGCAGCAACGTCGTCAGACCGAGGAAGAAGAGCAGGCTCGAGACGAGGACGATCGCAGCTTTCGTGACGGCGCCCGTGTTGTCGAGCGGCGCAAGGAATAGAATGAGACCGATGAGGAAGAGGACGAGGGCACCCTGCAAGAGGATAGGGAGCAGCATCATGATCTCCTGAACGCGCCACTTCTTGAGACCGTTGTTCCGGAACTGTCGTATACGGGCGACCTCGAGGGAGACACTGGCCATGCCCGACTTGTATTCGTTAAGCCACTGCTTGACCAAAATGCTGATGGACGCCGCCGCGAGACTGCATATCAGACTCGAGAACCAGAGGGCATTGATAGCTATCGCCGATGCTGCCGACCTGGTCGGGTTCGAATTCGCGTCTTGTTGTGCTGACAGGAAAGCACTAGAGGCGAAGGCGGTGGCATTGACATTCAGCGCATTGCCCAAATTAGTGGCAGTTGCCATTTGTTGTACCAGGAGAGCGAGGAGCTGGTTGGTGGTGTCGGTGGGAGAATTTGAACCAGGGCTGTTTCCACCACCGAGTAACTTGTATGCCTCGATGTTAAATGCTGTTAGAATGGCGGAGAATAGGCCTGCCTATATGGGATGTTAGTGTTGAAGACTTCACGTCCAACGTTCATGCCGAGCAACTCGGCGTGAGAGCGGCTGTCGACCGGGACTCAAGCACCCCACCTCAAGCATGTGCATGTACATTTGAAGGGAAAACTCACAAATACGAGATGCGTGTCAATCTCCTCCTTCCACCCTTGGATCTTTGCGTCATCGTGGTCCTTCAACGCCGTAGCACATTCCATCCAGGCGTCAGCAGCTAGAGCTCCGCGTGTTGCAATGGTGTTTGCGATGGAGGATTCTAGTCCAATCTCCTGTTACCAATGGCAGCGTAAGAAGTCCGTAGGGTAAGCATAACACAAGAACGAACTCCTACCTCAACAGTAGCGATCGCATCTTTAAGTGCGACGCCTGCGACGCCAAGTTTTGGCAAGGACTGCAACTTTGCTCCGTCAATGACGTGGGCGGTCTCTGGACGCACAAAGCGAACTAACCTCGACTATCTCGCGTGACCGCCTAATGTCCGCACGCGACGCTCGGGCTGAACGCGCTCGTTGAACCTTGACGCTGTGTCTTCTGGGTTGCATGATGCCCCAGGTAGAGCCGACGGGGGATCCTCAGATCGTGTTGGAGGGGAGAAGGGAAGGTGGGTCAATCGAGAGTGGTGGCCGCTCCTTCATCTCCCACCCGGGATGAAATCAAGCATCGGACTTGCCTTCCACACAGCTGCAGACTCGACGATACGGAAAGGAATCAGAATTAGTCGATGCGATGCGAAGACGGTGCTCAACGTCGTCTTCTTCCTCGTTGCCGTCTTCCGTTCAGGTACGCTAGATAATGTGACTAACTGTGGTCATCAAGGCGGGGTCGAACGTGCGTCGTATTACTCGACCATGTCCCCTAGCGCCTACAACAGAGGCCGTGTTATCTGCCGCAGTTCTGTGGACATCAGTTGTCAAGCTCAGGAGACGAGGGCCAGATAGTGGTGAAGCGTGGCGGGCAAGTCGGACACCACAACAAGACGAGGATAAAGTTTAACATATTGTAGGCAAAATGCGAAATCGGTACAAGTACGAAGAACAGACAAACAACAATAGATGCGGCAGGTATGCAGCTCTGACCAACTCTTTACAAACGACGATAGGTTGTGGGATACTTGTCTCTGAGGCCCAGGAACGAAGACAGACTGGGCAGCGACTGAGCATAACTGATATGGCGAAGTCGAGGTCGACGCCAATAAAGAAGCACGTGGCGGAGGCGCGGTCTGGCAGAGACCATATCATGCTCAGTCCAGACGCACAGGAATGCGGTGGTGTGTCGTTGCCACTGACCTATGCACTAATACCTCGGCCTGTCCGGATAACGATACCGGTCCCGCTCTCGGCTTCTGTCCCGGCGCCTCCGCTCTGCCTCGGATTGTTTCCAGTCCCTCGCGGGTGGCTCTCTCCTTCGCTCCCGATCTCTGTCTCTGTCGCGGTCCCTGTCGCGGTTGCGATACTCATAATGCTCGCGCGGCCTCGAAGGGCTGCGGTCCCTGTCCCTGTCCCTGTCCCTGTTCCTGTCCATGTCCCAGTCACCGTTGGTCGAGCAGTCCCGCGAGAGCGCACGGGGATAATCATTCCTCGGAACGGCCGGCGATCTGGGGGGAGGCATGCGCGAAGCCTGTGCACTGACGGGTGAGATAGTGGGAGGAGGCGGTGGGCGAGGGAGCGATGAGGTGGCGGGTTGACCGGGGGACATAACGCGCGCGGCCATCGTAGCTATCGCTGGAGGGACCGGAGGTAGTGGTACCACCGGCGAACTGACGGGAGTCGCCTGGGGACTGTTCACATTGAGGCGCACCATCTGCTCGAGTGCGCTGGTGTCGATGTCTCCGAGCTGGGGATCGGGCTCGAGCGGCCCGTTGGCAGCAGTTGACGTATGCTTGGTGAATCGAAGATTAATCCGCGGAGTGCTGGGCGGCTTCGTGGGATATTCAGCACCCTGTTCCTATATGTAACTACTATTGTACACTCACTTGAGCAGCACTCGTTACACCATCAACGGCCCTGTTGACAAATTGCACACGGATCAGCGAACGCTAAGCGGGCAGCTGGTTCCCACTGACATTGCATTATCATCTTGCGGTCCTGAGGTGTCGAGGCCCGGAGGGTCCACTTCCATCTTCACAGATGGCGGTTGCACGGCTTTCGCTGCACTCTTAGACGGTCCTGCCGCTCGGGATGCCTGTGGACTAGATCCAGTGACTGTTGAAGTTGAAGCGAAGTACGAGTCTACGGCCGCCGACATTGAGGTCATCGTTTTTCGCTTCGTAAGAGGTTTGGGCTCCGACGCCTGCGTGGTAGACCGGCTCGCGGACGCAGACTGAGCGGGCGGCGGCGAAGCACGTCCATTCTGAGCCTGTGAAGTCTTGGAAGGCTTATTGGAAGCCTTTCCCGCCGCCTTCGAGGCCGCAGCTGCCTTCATCGTTGAAGGTGCGGAGACTTTCCTAGCTCCAGCGGACTTCGCAGCAGTTGCTTTCGCGGCCGCCGTGCGAGACGACGCTGCCGGCAGGTTTGGCGCAGAAACTCTCCTTCTGGCAGGGACGGCCTCATCATCGCTGTCGGAGTCCTCGCTGCTTGCTTCCACCTGCGTTCGACGCCGCTTGCGTGCTGGCTTGGGCGCAGGCTCGGGTTCGGGCGACGAGGGTCTGCTGCTCCCCGCGGGGACTCCGGAACGCTTTCCCGACTTGATCGCGATGGCGGCGGGTATATCGCCTTTGTTGTCGCTAGCGAGGTCTGCGTCATTGAGCCCTCGCTTCAGGAATCCAAACATGGCTTTCACGACCTTGCTGTTGGCGCGGACATCGACGAACTGCTTGCGGACGTCGGCGCGCATCTGCCAGATGGCGTTTGAGAGCTGCGTGAGCGAGTGCGTCTTCTTGAAGCGGGATATGAGGACACCGGTCATTGTGAACTCCACAGGCGAAACGCGCGATGGTTTCTTGAATGCAGCGTTATATTTCTTGCTCTTTACAAGCGCGATGAAGATCTTGAAGGTATCTAGGACGTCGTTACGCATTTTTTGGTCTATGGCATTGGAGCTTGACAGCCACTTCTCGAGCTTCGGAGTGGTGGGGAAGGTTGGGCCGGAATGGCAGGTGATGAGGCATATAATGGTTGCGAGGCATTGAAAATCTCGTCCGCGGTCATGTCCCCAGTCTAGATCTTCGCCGAAACCTTCATCGCCTAGAACGATGGACTGTACTTCCCGAATCAAAGATGGCCACGGTCCCGGGATTGCTTGCATGCGCTCTAGGTATCGTGTTAGAAACATGGCGGGCACTATTAACAAGGAGTTTGACTGCACCGGCCACCGTCAATGCAACACCGAGTTGTACCCGCTGAGAGATCATGAATAAGCTGTTTTGTTGAATCTTACGCTTTCTCTTACCTGGAATATCTCTCGTTCTTGATCATTAGTAAGACCGTCGTACTCAATGCATGTAACTTGCTTGTTGGCAAACGTTTGTTGCATCGGTCTCGAGAGCATGAGTCGTTGTTCGCTGCCGTCTCTCTTAAACCAATATTTTTTACCATCGACGCTGTCTCCTCGTAAGCCTGGCACTCCAGAGAGAAGTCTATGATGGGCACGCACATATCTTTATCTGCAACCAGCATGTCAGCAATAGAGTGACGACAGCATCTGATACGACTTACGAGCAATCTGAACTCGTTGTGAAGACATAATTCAAGTCAACAAAGCACCACGCGCCAACAGAGTTACACCCACCAGCCCATCCATGAACCTGTATTGACAGCATGATTAGACTCCGGATAAGGCGGGATGTAGAGCTTGAAAATTAGGAGTGTTCTGTCGCGAATCCTCTGCAGGACTTGCGGCAAGATCTCGAGCGCGATACACAGCATGGAATCTCTGTAGGATTCCGTGCCGGGTACCGACACTCCAGACTCCGAAGTCTTGTCTCGCACTTCCTGCGTCGGACCTCCTCCGAGTCGGGGTGAAGAAGGTTCGCCTGCCCCCACCACCATCTGTCGCTGAGGCTAGCACATGACAGTAACTCCGTGTGAAATTTCGAAGCTCCTCCAATGAACGTTATCGTAGAGTTCAGAGAACTTTGAGATTTTGTTCTTATGCTCCTAGGTAATTTGGTTTCCTGTAATGGGTATCTCCTGGGTCGCGGTGGACGAGATCCTTGGGAGTTGCTGAATGCCGATCAATGGTTGTGGGGATTGTAAGCGACCAGGATTAAGGGTTGATCCACGGGCCGAAATCACCACTGTTGCCAAGGTAGATTGGCAAAGATGTACATGAAGCCACCCAAACGTTCGTCAACCAGCTGTACAGCAAGGGCTGTGAGCACCTGCGCACCCTCATTGAGCAGCTGCGCTTGGTCACATGGATTTCATTCACCCCCAGCTCACTCACTATCCTCTATCCTCCGGGCGCTTTTCGCGTCGCGGAGGATAGGGGGGAGCTCGTGGCTCGCGTTACTGTCCATAAAGGAGAAAGCTCACAGTTGAATCGAAGTCAGTCTCTGCTTTCCGTCGATGCAAATACGAGTTTGTGTGCCATCGTCGTTCGTAGTGACAGCTGCGCGGAAGTTCGGCTTTATCGAGGTCCCACTCAGGATAGAACGGCTGCACAACCCACCGAAAATGACAGGGGGCATGTAGAAATTTCGGAGGATGGAATCAATCAGCCCGGATTGCTTATTTTCACTCCAAACAATGTCTGTAAACAATTATTTATCAGGACTTAATCTGCGGATCCAGGCCTTGAAGGACGCGTAGACGCACCTCTTTGATATTCCGGATCAAGGTCTATAGTACCGTCGATTATCTGATCTGAAGGAAGATAACAAATCAACCCCGCCACTCGACGACCAGCCAAGAGGGGGTGGCAAACGTACCATACAAACTTCGCGTGGTGTAGGTCGTGGTACGGTAGGGCTGTAAGGAGCCGGTAACCTGCTATATGAAGGATGTCAGCGACACCGGTGTTTCGATGTCATCAAGGGTGTCTGATGATGGCAGCGCACTTTGTATTCGCCCGGCTGTTTCTGCTTCTTCTTTTTCCTGCTAGGCGCGGGCTGATACTCGTCCTCAGAGTCTGAGAGTTCGGTGAGACTGGACTCCCAGTCTGACAGCATTTGGAGGGGGATGGAGAGACGAGTGGCTCAGGGTGGCGGTGGTGGTGGTCCAGGTCAAAGGGGAACAAACAAACGCGTCAACCGTGCGGGGTTCATCACTCGAGGTGCGCGCACTTGTATTAGGGTCGGCACATGACTGACGCGGATTCAGTCGGAGCTGGAACCCACGCGCAGACGGTTCGACGCGTCGCGACGCGCCACCAACGCGTCCAAGTCCGATTTCCATCGCCCACGCCGTCCTCGTCTCGCTTGCCACTCTCCCCTCCTCCGTCCTCGGCCTTCGGGAGACTGGGAAACGATGCATATCCAGGAACTTATCCTCGACGGATTCAAGTCATATCCCGTGCGCACGCAAATCACTGGCTGGGATCCCTCGTTCAACGCCATCACCGGTCTCAATGGATCCGGCAAGTCCAACATTCTCGACGCAATATGTTTCGTTTTGGGCCTAACAAACTTGTCTTCGGTGAGTCACATCGCATATATCTCGCTCATGCGAGAGAAACTAGGTCCAAGGAGGGCGGAATGAGAGTTACCTGCGGAGGCGGAGACTAGGGTGCTTTACCTCCAGACACTGACCTTTTGATCCATGTGCGCTGTAGATGCGTGCGCAAAACCAACAGGATCTGATTTACAAGCGAGGTCAAGCCGGTGTCACGAAAGCCAGTGTCACCATCGTCTTCGACAACTCCGACCGCTCTACGAGCCCTGTCGGTATGGAGGACTATGCACAGATTACGGTTACCAGACAGGTGCGTTTTCTTCGAACGTTGAGCTTGCTTTGCATATACAAGACGGTCTTCATAGATTGCTATCCCAAACATCTCCAAGTATCTTGTTAACGGTCACAAATCGACCCAACAAGCAATCCAGACGCTCTTTCAGAGCGTGCAACTCAACATCAACAACCCCAACTTCCTCATCATGCAGGGCCGAATCACCAAGGTAAGTAATCCAAGTCGTAATGAGGCCGGCCCCGCTAGGTCCTGTTAGATGTACATATGCGCATCGCGCGTATAGGCATCGAGGAGGCGATGTCATTGTCCGCGAAGCGCGCCATTATGGTGTTGACAGGATTCCCTAACAGGTCCTCAACATGAAACCTGCGGAAATCCTGGGCATGGTGGAAGAAGCCGCCGGCACGCGTATGTTCGAGGAGAAGAAGGAGAAGGCACTTCGCACCATCGCCAGGAAGGACAGGAAAGTAGAGGAGCTCAAAGCCACGATCGACGAGGAGATCACCAAGAAGCTGGACAAGCTGAGGGAGGATAAGCGGATTTACCTCGCATGGCAGAAGACGTGCACGGAGCTCGAGCATATTGGCCGGACGCTCCGTGCATTCGAATGGATGGATGCCACACAGCGCGCGGAGGCGAAGGACGAGGAGATCGCGGGGGTGAAGGGGGCGAAGGAGTCGTTGGAGCAGGACAAGGAGAAGTACGGCAACGAGATGGAGGCGGCGGAGAGGAGCATGGAGGAGGTGAACGCGCAGCGGGACAAGGAACTGAAGAAAGGCGGGAAGTTCAAGCAGCTAGAGGAACAGGTCAGCGAGCTCGGTAAGACCCTCGCCAAGGTCAAAACACAGGTGGAGATCAAAGAGGGCACCATAACCGATGAAGAGGGCAAGATTGCGGGATCGGAGAAGGAACTAGGCGAGGTCAGATATCATGTCTGTTCACCGCGCCACGTTGCGCTCACCATCCGAACAGTTCCGCGTCAACCTAGAAGAGAAGCGCAAACAGGTCGAAAAGCTTAACGCTGAGCACGCAAAAGTCAAGGACAAGCAGACCGCGCTTCAGACCAGTGTCAACAGTTCCGAGGAATTACTGCAGACTTTACTCACCGGCCTCTCCTCGAGCAACAGCGGGAACACTGGCGGCGGGTACATGGGCAAGATAGCGGACGCCCAAGCGCGGCTCGCGACTGGTCAAGCTGAGGAGCAGTCGAGCAGGAACCAGCTAGATAGGTGTGGGAAGGAACTGAAGGCTCTGGAGGCGGACTGGAAGAAGGTCGAACGCGACGCGGCCGATGCGAAGCGCAACCTGGAGACCATGCGCGCGAACGTCGACAACTTCCGGCGAAAGCTGGCCGAGACCGGATGGAGCGCCGAGCAGGAGCAGAGCCACGAGAATGACCTTCGCAGTGCGAAAAACGAAGTTCGCAATCTCACCGAGGTCGGTCCGTCGGCTGCTCATTCTCAGCGCAGCCCGATTTATGCTGAAGCCGTCCCGTAGCTCCGCGACTCCGTCAAGCGGCGCATGCGGAATGTAGACTTCGAGTATGAGATGCCTCATCCTAACTTCGATCGCAACAAGGTCAAGGGGCTTGTCGCGTCGCTTGTCGGTCTTGACAAGGTCAACTATAGGGCCTCGACGGCACTGGAGATCACCGCTGGTGGACGGCTGTACAACGTTGTCGTCGAGAGCGACGAAGTAGGCAAGCAGCTGCTGCAGAACGGCCGCCTCAAGCGGCGCGTCACCCTCATCCCGCTCAACAGGATCGAGAGCTTCCGCGTGTCACCAGCGGTAAGTGGCCCCACGTCCACAGGACTCTGGAACCCATTCCTGATGCGCGCTACAGAAAATTCAAGCGGCCGAGAGGATCTCGGGCGGCAAGGCACGACTTGCGCTGTCACTGGTCGGCTTCGCGAACGAGGTGGCGAACGCCATGTTCTACGTTTTCGGCGGCACGTTCATCTGTGAGGATGCGCAGACCGCGAAGCAGATCACCTTCTCGCGGGAGGTCGGTGTCAAGTCCGTCACGCTCGACGGCGACGTGTACGACCCTTCGGGGACCCTCAGCGGTGGCTCGGCCCCCAGTGGTTCTGGAGTTCTCGTGCAGGTGCAGGAGCTGATCGAGGCGGAGGGCAACCTCACGCAGGCACGGGAGACGCTTACGAAGCTGGAACGGGAGTCGGCGCGGTCGCAGGGCGCGCGTGAGCAATGGCGGAGCTTGTCCCGCGACGTAGGCCTCAAGGAGCACGAGCTCGAACTCCTGCAGAAGCAAGTCGACGCCAGCAACGCCTCCAGGGTAAGTCGTTCGTGCGAGGTCTACGAACCTGGAACTGATAGCTTGAATGTGGGTGCTAGATTGGCGGCCAAGTCGAGCAGATGAAGAAGACGATCTCCGATCTCGAGGCTGCCATCGAGGCTGCGCAGGAGAAGCAGAAAGAAGCCAAGGCAGAGATCAAGAAACTCGAGAAGGACATGGCCGACTTCAAGAACAACAAGGAGGGCAAGATCGACGAACTGAAGGTCCGTCCCTGCGTCCCTGTTACGTATGCTGTCTCACGTCTGTCTGTAGAAAGAAGTCGCGAAACAGAAAGCTGCGCTTCAGCAGCACAATGTGCTTGTCAAGACGCAGCAAAAAGAGGTCCAAACAGCTTCCCTCGAGTTTGGTGAGTCTTCATAGTTCGCATTGAGTATTGAGCTATTTGACCGAACGTTCGTTCGAAGATCAACTCGGAAGTGATATCACTCTCGCTGAGGCCCACGTCGAAGAGGCCCGCGCCGCCGTCAAGAAGCTACGTGACGAACTCGACAAACTAAAGAGGGAGGTGAAGAGTCAAGAGGTACGTACTTATGTCTCCGGCAGGTCTGCGCTGACTCACCGTTTGGGGGTAGGCCGCTGCTGTGAAGGCTGAACAGAAGCTTGCGGAGGAGCGTGCGACACTCAGTCGGTACGATGAAGAACTCAAGTCTCTGGACCGCGTCATCAGGGAAAAGAAGGCATCCATCGCGGACGTTGACCTGGAAGTAGGCAAGCGTGACATCGAAATGACCGCTCTCACGAAGGAGAAAGCCAGCCTCGAAAAGGCCGCGGCGGATCTCGAGAAGCAATATGACTGGATTGCCGACGAATCCCAGTACGTCTCGCCCGTTATGTCTCGTTCGATATCGCGCGACGCTTTTCCTGACTATCTTGTGCAGCCTGTTCGGCAAGGCAGGCACTGCGTACGACTTCAGGAAGACAAACATCGGCGAGCTGAGGAAGAAGGCGGCCGAGCTGGAGTCGCAGCAGGCCGGCATGAAGAAGAAAGTCAACCAGAAGTCGGTACACACGATCGACGCCACCGAGAAACAGGAGATCGAGACCAAGCGGAAGCTCCAGACGGTTCTGAAGGATCGAGGGAAGATGGTCGAGACGATCGAAACCCTCGATCAGCACAAGCGCGACGCCGTCGAGAAGGTGTGGCACAAGGTCAACGGGTGCGTATGCGTATATTTCCGCCGCGCGTTAGCGCATTCCTAACCACCGACTGACGTCTGGCGTGCTGCGTTGGATGTTAGTGACTTCGGTGCTATATTTGCCGAGCTTCTCCCTGGCAACTTCGCGAAACTGCAGCCCCCCGATGGTCAAGACTTGATGCAGGGTCTGGAGGTCAAGGTGCGCTTAGGTCAGGTCTGGAAGCAGAGCCTGACGGAGCTCAGTGGCGGCCAACGGTGAGCATCCCATCCCTCTGCGCCCACTTACCCTCCGTGGCTCCTCGGGCTTAACCACGCCGCCGCCCTAACCCCATCCAATCCTCTCCCTCATACCAACTGACGCTCTGATCGCTGACGCCCTATGTCCTTCTCCCTCTCTCTTTCTCTGGCGACGACTGACACATCGGCGGCGCGCGCCGACACACAGGTCGCTCATCGCGCTCTCCCTGATCATGTCGCTGCTGCAGTTCAAGCCCGCGCCGATGTACATCCTGGACGAGATCGACGCCGCGCTCGACCTCTCGCACACGCAGCACATCGGGCAGCTCTTCCGCACGCGCTTCAAGGGCTCGCAGTTCATCGTCGTCTCCCTCAAGGAGGGCCTCTTCACCAACGCCAACGTCCTCTTCCGCACCCGCTTCCGCGACGGCACCTCCATCGTCGAGCGCACCGCGAACCGCTCCTCCGCCGCCGCCGCGAACGCGAACCAGGAGGACGAGAACGTCCCGCCGGCCGGGCGCCGGGCGAGGAGGTAACATGCTACTTCCATGTCTTCGCGCATACGTTGTCGGACTGCTTTGTCGCCCTTTGCTGTTGCTCTCTGTATACCACACCGCAGATGTACGTATACTTACTCTATGTTGGATTAATGTATTCTAGAAGGCCGATGTTTCCGTTCACTGCCTCGCCCCCGAGTGTCTGCCTGCTGCTCTCCTGCTCTTCCTTCGTGCTCCTGCACTTATCTCGTCAAGGTCCAGCCACGAACGCGTGTAATTCCAACAACGCCGCATCCACCACACGGGGCGTATAAGTACCGATATATGCATGCGCCACAACTGAGCCTCTACCGCGATCCGCAATCCTCCTCGGAACACCTAGGCCTGCCAAACCCTGTTGCTTATCCGCCTTCCCATGCCACCCGCCCAGCCCGAGAGAAACATCCGCCAAATCCGCTGCCCCCAAAGCTATATCTCGCCGTGACCACTTGGATGCCTGGGCTCCCACGTCTGACTCGAGTCTAATGCCAAATTCGACGCTTGGCAGCTTCCTCCTCGTCCGACCGCCCACTTGCCCGCCCACACTGCCAGTGACAAAACGGAAGGTTCGAAGGTACGCGGCGTCCTCGTCGGAGGGGAAGCGAAGAAAAGCCGCGCCCCGCAGACGGAAGGCGAACGTATCGGGATTCGGGGTGTTCTAGAAGACGTACTTGGCGGCTACTGGCTAACGTTGGGGGGATCGGGGCCCGGGAAGCCCGCGAGGGACAGGCAACGGCCAGGAACGCAGTGGATGTGGATCCGGTAGCTTTCTTTCCAAGCTTTGGCAGGAGGACGGGAGGTGGATGGGGGAGGGGGAGGAGCACATGGTGCTGGCGCCACAATCTCTCTGCGCGACTGAACTTTGGGATAAGCACAGTTAAGGTTTACTTGTGGGAGACTGCCAGTGCCAGCGCCAGTGCCAGGGGCCGGGAGAGGATGAGACGTGCGAGGGTTCGGAGCGCTGGGTGCCGGTTGACTGAAACTGAAGCTTCGAGCTTGGAGGGATGGGGCCTACGGGGATGTTGGTTTGGCGGGAACTTGGAACTCGGATTCGGGGTGGAGAGCGCGATGCGGCTCGCGGGATGGAACATTTGAACATGCTGCGGCGACACCTGGATGTCAGTCGAGCACCGCCAAGGCGTAGGCTTAGGCACCGCAGCCGCGGCGGCCACGGGTCCGGGAGCTGGTTTCTGGTAGGTACATAGGTGGCTGGTTGCTGGCTAAAAGTTCACCCAAGGCAGTCGGTGGGAGGAGAGGCGATAGCGTGGAATACAGTGGTGTAGCGTGTTGACGGGCGGCGGCAGGGCGCGAATGCAGCAGCAGGAGAACGGGCGGAAGTTATTGGACGAGGAGCGTGACGGCCATCGCTACACACGCTAGCGCGACGTACGGCGACAGACGTTCGCCTGCGGCGATATTGCGTGGTCAGACGGTTCTGGATGAGAGTCAGAGGCGGACGACGCACCTATCCGGGCGGACATCCAGAATAAACCGAGGAAGCTGTATGCGGGAGGAGTGGTTGCGTCAGTACTCCGCAATCCTCGGCGGGGTGAGAGCCATAAATCGAACAAGGATGGTGTAGCGGTAAACAGTCGGAGTAAATGGGGTGCTGGGGGACGAGATAGATGACGAAGAAGAAGGGGGCGGAGGGGAGCGAACCTCCACGAGGCTCCAAGAAGAAAAAACGAAACGGGTGGGTGCAGGAAGGGAGCAAGGCACGATGAATGCATCTGAGATACGTGAGGAGAGGCGACGCACCCTTCCTTGTTCCGGTCGATTAGGCGCGGCGCGACTGCACGCATATACGTGCATGTGCATATGAGGAGCAGGATGACGAGCAGCAGGGACTGGAAGTTGAACAGCGCGGACTAGACGACAGCAAAACCCCACCGAGGCGCATGCAGACGCGTCCGTCAGACAGTGGCTTTCGGGGCCAGGGGACACGAGGACACTCACCATGGCTGGGACGGGACGGCACTAGAATTCACGCGACACAGGCAACGCGTATCGACTGTGGCTCTCCAATAGGTATGTTCGATCGTCCTGAAGTCCTCGTTGTCGTTCGGATCGTCAAAGTGTGGAGGGCGTCGAGGTCAGTGAGGAAGGTGGCTGGACGTTGAGCACCGCGGCCACGACATCCACCCTCGAAAGGCGCTCGAGTCTGCCACGTGGAGGTCGGCCACAGCCACCAGACGTAGGCGCCTGAAGCCATCGTGTTCTGAACTTCCTCGACGCTGTCGCTAACGGGGTATTTTTTACTGTTTCCAAACTCACCTATACTACCTGCTGACATCAAGTCTACGGAATTTTTTGCCCTCATGTTCACGGATCGCAGCCTCAATGACAACCGTTCCTACCCCATAACTCAATAAAATATCTCCGACACAGCCGGTTGTTCGGGAGATAAGTACGAGTATTTCTCGCAGTCTAGCGTGCACCGTGCACTCACACTAGTGCTATCACAGCCAGCTAGGCCGGTGTAGCCTATCGATTGAGGTGCTCTTGACGTTCAAGTTCTCCACGAAAGTTCGTGGTGAGCTCAAAAGTTGAGTCTCTCTCTCTTTTTATTATCCACGTCACGGGCTGAACGGCGGTCTCGGCCCACTTAGCCACTTCCATAAGTAGGTCGATAGGACCTAGCGTCTAGACCGCTCCTGACTATCATGTGAAAGTACCTTCCGAACATGGTTAGCAAGGATGGCTAACGACCGCCAGGCTCCAGCAAACCGCCAGCTCTTCCGTGAACCTGGAACCATCGTGGGTCACCGCTCTCTGATACGTCGATAAGGCGCGCATGTTCCGGGATCACGCAAGTTCACGTATCTCTAGGACCCCTGATAATCCCTATATTAGGCCGGCCTGTAAGCGCTCGCCCCGAGGCCATTCATGTCCGGACAGATTTTGACCTGGGTGTCCGGACTTTGACCTATCCTAGCAAAAATTTGGCTCTGAGTCCGGACTATCCCGGCGCTTCCGTCCCGGCCCCTTCGGGGCCGGGTACCCTTTTTAGGGCGGCCGAGACCCCACAGACCCCCATTTGGCAGAGGCTTCGGCGCTAATTTGGCTCCGGAGCCCGGAGGGCCCCGTTTTCCCTTCCCCATGTCCGGACTTTCCACAGGCGCCCACCTGGCCTCGACCGCGAATGGCGGTTTTTGTCCGGATGATGGGCCGGCTAGACAGCCAATTTTGGCCCTTTTTGTCCGGACTTTGGGCCGTCCTGAGGCCCAAAAATCCTAGACGCCGTCCGGACTTCCGGCCGGGCTACTGTAGGGATAATCAGGGGTCCTGTATCTCTCCGCGGAAATGTCGGAATGCTTCGTAGGCTGCTGCGCCCCTCCTCAACCTGAACTCTCCTGAACTCCTTCATCTCGGGCTCGTGCTTCTGAAACGCTTCTCGAATTCTCAGTACCGGCTTACCTTAAGCTTTCTCTGTTAGGTATTCTGTTAGATTGCAGGCCTTCCTGCGACGTTGGCTGCATTTTACAATCTGGTCCGGACTTAGCCCTCACGGTGCACGGCATTAAAGCACTGACTTATCGTGGCTGCATCGTGACCGCAGTGCGTTGATTATGATTTTGACGTAAGTTCTCAAGCTTAAGTGCTGGCATTGATGTTCGCCCAGGCACAGATGCAATCGGCAGAGGATCAGGATCTACAACTGCGAGCTGAAGTTCGAGCCAAGCCACGGCGGGCCTTTTCAAGTGCTCACGCTTTATCGGCCAAGGCACCCAATGGTCAAGGAGTAAGTATGCATTCCGTCTGGGAAAACATCGTGGGTCCTGAGGCTGTGTCAACCGCATTTCTAATTTTTTCCAGAGCTTCCCGCGACATGTTCGCTCTCACATAATCCGTGCACAATTATAGACAAACGAGGAGGTTACTCCTTATTAAATCCTGCCTCGACAACGATAATCACCGTGCGCACCGGACGTCGTCAAGCGACTCAAGCCCACCGCTGTCGCGATTCTCAGTGATTTCCTCGTTGTCTGACGACTTCCACCGGATTTACGCAAGTATAAGTAACGCACATCGTCAGTCGAGATCAACGGCGTCGAGGCCGGCACCGACACCAACACCGGCCACGCATCAATGCATCAATCATCACGGTAGATCATCTCTTTCAATCTTTGCATCCCCTCCACGTTGTTGTCTCCGCGGCCGCCACAAATCACAACACCCGACACCTTGCCTGGTGCCATGCGGTACTTAAGTACAGACACCACCGAAACAGGACACATCCGCATACACACATGGCGACATACTCAACGCCCGTCTGGCCCTCGTGGATGGTGTTCCAGCTGCCAAAAATCACATGTCGTGTACATTGTTTGAAGTTTGAACATGCCACGCACGAGGAGTAATTACTTATCGTCTCCCTGCCAAGCATGTCGGCAGAGCGTGGAACGAGGCACCGACAAATCACCGTAACTTCCAGTACTTATTCTCCAGGGCCACACTGTACGCGCAACTGCTGCACTAATATCGCACCGTGCTGGCGCATTCCGGCTCCCGAGCCGCGTGCGCCGTGCACACTCCTCCATCACCCATCACGCTGCAGAAAAATTTCGATACTTATCACGGTCCTCGCCATTAATTATCTCCCGTTCCAGCGCCGTCTCGCTCGCAAGCCACATGAACGTAACACCGACAGGGCGCCTCGGACGGGGTGCGTGCCTTACGCCCACGCAGCGTGGGGTGCTAAGGAAGTGTTAGCTAAACCCGTCTCGTCCGGGTCGTTCCTGGCAGACGACGAGGACGACGAGGGGCCGGGGACCAAGTCAAACTGGTCTCACTACCTCAAGCTGCTCAGCGCTGCTCAGCGTGTGGCACTGGCAGTCGAAGAGCCGGGACTGCGTGCAGAACGGATGAGCATGCACATATGGTTCAGAACGATCAAAGTCATGCGCATTGCGCATATACCTACATAATAGCTAAGTACGTGCCCTCGGTTTGCGGCTTTCGTCAGCACGAGTCAGCACGCCAGTTGGCGAATAAACTTCATGCGCAACATATTTAGCCCTCCCTACTCCGCGGCTGAACATAATACAACTGTCGAGCCTTCCCGTTCTTGATCATGAAAGCAAGGTATACATAGTAAGTAAGTAAGTATTGGAGATGGGCTGGAAAACATACTGACCGTCAAATCCGTTCTCCCCGTCCGTTCGGGCCGTCGTTGGGCGGGGCCGGCGGGATAACCGGTAATGCGTACGAACACGATCGTGTTTCCCCGCACCGCCATCATGAGGAAGGCGGCGTCGGGGGTGTGGCATGGAGCAGAAGCTGGATCGGAGATAAGTCATAAGTAACATGTGGTGTCGGACGACGACAGCGGCTGGCCGGAAACGGCAACGGGGCGGGTTCGAGAAGGAATAAGTAATAGAATTTGATGGCCACATGCTGCGAAAATGGATGGATCAGAGACGCGATCGGGCGACCATCCGCGCGCCATTTCGACGTCCTCTCACTCGACCCCCGCCCGCACACGACCTATCACCACGCACTCGTTTCACTGACACCGTCCTTGACAGCATTCTCCAAACGATGCGCCACGGCCCCCACGACGCTCCTCCCCCCGTTGCCGCTCTTTCTCTCTCAGCGACAACGGACGTCGATGATACAGGACGGGCCACTCACCATGGAGTCCGCTTGCGAGCGCTGGGCACCGGATCACTCGTGAGCACGGCAGCCTGGCAGCCTGACAGTGACACAGACGATAAGTAAGTGGTGTGCAATGTGCATGATGGTCGTCTGCCAGACGTCGCGCCAAGCATTGAACCATGCATGCCTTTTCCACCATCTGGCCATGGCAATGGCGTGCCCTGGTCGTGATAGTGCGACAGAGCATTGAAAAAAATTATGCATGCCTCTGCTTGTCGCGGGGCGGTTGCAGATGGCCAACGGAGCGACGCCGGCGGGGTGGCGCGTTTGGCCCGCCACCGTGACGTGACACCTCCGCCACCCCAGCGAGGCGACGGTGTCCGCTCGAGGTCGCTGTATGCGCCTTTCCACGCGCTCTTCGTCAAGAAGAATGCGGAGGGATGGTTCAGTGGGATCGAAGCAGCCGCGAAGCCCGCCGGGGGCTTCTGGGGTGGATTTACGGATGTGGCTATTGTACGAAGACCGCACGCGGTGCTCGCAGTCACGGGTCGCGGGGCCTGCATCCGGCGCGACGGTCGGGTCCAATGCTTCCTTCCACACTAAACTGTCGCCCGCTCTGTTCTTCTCACCTGTTCTCGGCGAGTGTCACGGCTGGTGCCAGCTCCTCAGCCTGTTCCAACGGCCTGGACAAGGCCAGCGCCGCCGCTCTGAAAAAATGTTCACAGGCTTTCCTCTGCTTGTCAAGCCAACATATCTCTCAGGCTGGACCTTTCCACCGCTCTCGAACTGTTCCGGAACCGCACACATCGTCTTCGCTGTCGACAGATGAATAGAGGGCCATCGCGCCAAGGGCCGGCGTGGGATGGCCCCGGAGCTCGCTCGCGCTTCGCCCGGGGAACGCTGGACGAGGTCGGAGGCGGGATGGATCCGTCGACGAGATCGGTGAGCAGCTCGGGCGATCTGCCAGTCCGAGCTCGAGTCGCTGTGGCGGCGGGAGAAGCACATGCACGGCCAGAAATGTCGAGATGATGCGTCTCATGAGGCCAAGGAATCCACACGGGCGGGGGGCAGCGCTGCCCTTATCTCGTCGCGAGCGGTGCCAGGAACTCCTGTGCACATGCTCGCTGCTCCATCTCCGAATGGGCCTGGTTTCTACCGACACAACGATACGCACATCACCGCGCCAAACATGCCGCACTCTGATGGCATGCCACCCGGCTGCCCTGTCCTCCCCCTCCCTCCCCCTCCGACCATGTTAAATACCCCGCCCGCCCATCCTCGTCCCGCTATCGACCCTCCGTGTCGCCTCGTCGCCCACCATGGCCACCCTCCGGGATGACAAGCACTCCCCCGCGAGCTCTTACGACGAGAAGCATGATGCCGAGAAGCAGGGTACGTCTCCCCACTCTTCCGACCCCCGTCCCCTTCCGTGCTCATACCTGGTCGCGTGCAGTCGCCGGCCACACCGCTGCCGCGGAGGAGTTCGACGATCCGAACCTCGACAAGGATGCCCTCGAGCTCGGTGCGTTTTCCCGCCCTCATCTCCCGCCCCATTCTCCCCTCCTGACATCATCGCGCCCATGTAGAGGACGACTCCCCGTACCCCGAGGTCCGGTCCGCCGTCGCCAACACCGACGACCCCGACATGCCCGTCAACACTTTCCGGGCATGGTTCATCGGCCTCGTCTGGTCCATCATCCTCCCCGGCATGAACCAGTTCTTCTTCTTCCGCTATCCCTCGGTCACCGTCAGCGCCGTGAGTGGTTTTCTGTTCCTACTGCGGAGTGTGGGGAAGGCCCAACAACATGCCTGATCCCGCTCTCCCTGCGTGCGCGCGCCTCTGACCACCTCCGCTGTCCAGATTGTCGCCCAGCTGCTCTCCTACCCCGTCGGTCGCCTTTGGGCTCGCGTCGTCCCCAACGTCAAGATCTTCGGTATCGCGATCAACCCCGGTCCTTTCACCGTCAAGGAACATGTGCTTATTACGATCATGGCCAACGTCGGATACCAGTCGGCCTACGCTGTGAGTCTCCGCTGCCCTCGCTCGCCCGCGCCGCGGGCTGCCATTTCATATCGGGTCTGACATGATGTGCCTCCGCAGACGGATATCATCGCTGTGCAGCGCGTGTACTACAACCAGATCTACTCGTTTGGCTACCAGTGGATGGTGACCATGTCCACGCAGCTTGTGGGTCCACGCTTCTCCCAGATCCACATATCAGAGCGCTTGATCTGACAGCCGTTGTGTAAAACAGATTGGTTTCTCCATCGGAGGCATTGCCCGCCGGTTCCTCGTCGCGCCGCCGTCCATGATCTGGCCCGCGAACCTGGTCACCTGTGCGCTCTTCAACACGCTGCACTCGCAGCAGTACTCGGGCGTCGGCACCCGCGGCGGTATCTCCCGCGAACGCTTCTTCTTCTTCGTGTTCCTCGGCTCGTTCTGCTGGTACTTCGTGCCCGGCTACATCTTCCAGGCCCTGTCGTTCTTCAACTGGGTCTGCTGGATCGCGCCCGACAACATCGTCGTCAACCAGC